>AYEL01086051.1:0-48048 GCA_000484575.1 Olivierus martensii
TTATACTCTGGACACACTACACGTTATCGGCGGTTATCTGTAACTGCCGTCATCATACCGGCCTTTAGCCGGAAGAATACTGAACACATTGGTATTCCAAACGGCAGTTAAAAATAATGCATTGTGGGATAGTAAAGGAAAAGGGTGAATTATGGGATACTATACTACAATTGAATTGTGGGATATATTGTTGTTTGGATAAACTGTCAAATTTATTTTTTATTTCTTCTACTGATCTGTTGACACCAATGCTTTCGTTTCCCTTTCATCCCACGAAACCCTTTTCTTTTTGACTGCTTGTCTGAGTTGTCTCTGTAGTTTTCTCTTTGAGACGGAGATTGACGTCACAAACGGAGTTGTGGGAACTCCGTTACTGAAACGGTGTTCTGCGGCTGCGAAACGTCCGTTATCTGGACGGAAATCGGACACACTACAAATCCTAACTACCGTTAAGACAATAACGTCCGTTATCTCTGCTAGTGTGTCCGGGGTATTAGAGGTACTGCATATAAATTTGAGTTTTAAATGATGATAATGTGCATTTATTATATTAATATAAAATAAATTAGAATCATTAAAAGCTTGGTGTATTATTTGCAATTTTGTAGCCTATTTATTATCTACAGGGGGGCGAAATGTGCTGGGGGCAAAAAGTGCAGAGGCGAAATGTCCTGGGGGCGAAATGTCCTGGGGGCGAAACGTTCTCGGGGCGAAATATAGGAGGCGAATTGTCGGAGGCGAAATACAGGGGGCGAATTTTCCAGACCCCGTATAAACTATTAAAAAATAAATCATGTTCAAACTTTTTAAAGAGTGCATTAGTTAAAACATTTGTACACTTAGTTTATGGTGTACAGGAACTTTTTTTAAATGTTCTGTCAAACATTACAAAATAATATATCACAATCTTCTTTATCTTCTAATAGTTTTTTCAATGCTTCATCAGTTTCTATTAAAGATTTTTTTATTGTTTGTGATAGATCATATTTTTTTCTTTTCTTTCCAATATTATTTTCTTGAATATTCCTTTGCAATATTCTCTGTTGAATCAGTAGAAAATTTTAATTTTTAATATCAATATAGTATTATTGTTTGAATTATTTTAAAATGCAGAGATTTATATAGGCCTATATACAAACACATACATCATATATAGTACTAACAAATATATTAATATAAAACTTTTTTTAAATATATAGTGCATGCTTTATGCTACTTAATTGCTTTTTCATATTTTCTTAACAATTAGACACTTATGTATTTAAATGATTTTAATCTATGTTAAATCTGATAGTTAAATATATTTATTAGAAAAGTGTCTGCAAATAAATTTAATTCAACCTGATGATAATAAAAAATAAATAAACTGATGAAAAGTTATTATAGTAATAAATGTTACAATGGGTAACAAGAAGATATTTACAGTATAACAGATAGCTATGTAACTATTAATGAATCCTAGAAATTTTTTCAACATATCTTCAATATTATCTTGTATATTTTCTCCAAAATAAATTTCTGCTGAATTTTCTAAATTGTAAATCATTTCTTCATTTTTATTTGGCTCTATGGACAAATTTGTGAAAGTTCTGTTGAAATATGTATACAAATATATATTAATTCAAATTAGTTATTTTATAATATAGTTATGGTTTTAATAATTTAAATAGATAAACTAATGGCATATTTCCAAAAGAGAAAGTGATAGAGAAAGTCAAAGATATTTCTTACATTTTATATTAAAAAAAAATCATAATACCTTTTCCTCTCTTTTACATATGGGTCCAAAAACCCTAGACAAGCCATAAAGCCATTTATAGTTGGCACCACTCTTTGATTTAATCATTAGTAAATTTATTAATTACAAGGTGGTATAAAATTAGTCTAAATTATTTCAAATTATTAAAATTTCCATTAAAATATATCAAGGGATTAAAATTTGACAAGTATTAGATTCAATTGGAGTAATTCCCTTGAAGTTTGGTAAAAAAAATAGTTGATTCTATTATACATATTTCTTATTTTTTTATGGTCATTATATTTGGTACAATTTAACCAGATGATGCAAATATTCTGAAATAAAAATAAAGCACAAACCTATAATTAAACCATAATTAGGTTGATTGTTGATTAGTATATTTCAAGTACACAAAGTTAATAAATAATAATCATCAAAAAAGTTCAGACAGCTTGAGCTTTTCCTTAGTTTCAGTATCTCTACTTAAAAGGATTGTAACAATTAGAAAATCAACTCTAGGCAAATTATCAGACTTAACTTTATTAAATTAATCTTTATTCATATTAAAAATAATAAAACAATAGCAGGAAATATGAATCATTTCATCTAGCAAACAGATGAATAATGTTTGATCGTTGAAACTGCATTTCCAGAGAGGTGATTTTATTAGTAATTTGAAATACCTTTTATAGCTCTCGTGTTGAGTTTTAGAATTTCTGATAGATATATTTCAATTTAAAATACCGGTAGCTATTTTAACCAATAAATAAATTTTATAAAAGTTCCTCATTCAGCATCATGGTCCAGGTTTGTTTGCGTATGGTATTGATTTATCTCCTGGATCTAATATAGCATTTATACTGGTTCATTCATAATAGTCAGTATAAAATGTGATAACATTTTTGGTTTTGTTTACATTGATGATATTACCTTGTGATAGATCTTAGTTCATAATTTCTAATAATATTCAAGACTGTATTATTTCTAACATTGGAGCTTTATAGTTTCTAACAGTGGCATTTTATCCATTCTAGTTTGCCTAAGCATGGGAGTTTTAATAAGAATTTCATGTTTAGGCAAATTAGTATGAATGATATGGTAGGCCAAGTTAATATATAACTTTATTCTTAATGTTGTTGTTAATTTTCAATATTCTCTTGACATTATAGCCACATTTCACAAATATATCAGCAATTAATGATGCAAGTTCATTTTATAGATCTTTAAAGTAGATAGAGAAGCTAAAACCTCTGATAATAAAGACTCATATTCTACTTAATTTTAGAAATTTCAAGATAATATGCTGAATGACATTATTAAATTTTCCATTATGATAAATATCAGATATGAACAGTTAAGTATGGTAGAAATTATAATTTGTATATAAATTTCTATAAAATTTTGCAAATTATTATTAATATATTTAAAGTGTAATTTTAAATTGAATTATGAAAGATTACAAGAGCTTTAATTTTCTTTATTTCTGTATGTTTAGGCAACTCAATCTGATGGTCGTGTTGTGGATCGAGCACAAGCATGGTGCAGTATGATTTCTGTACCATATTTTCGCCTTAATCCTCCTTTATCAGATAATGTAGCATTAGATGAAACTGATACAAAGATTTTAGTAAGAATGCTTTGGGAAGTAACTGTTTATATGCATAATAAAAAAGAAGAATTAGAAGGTTTAACAAGTTTACTTTTGCCTTAATATATTCTGTTCTTCCTTTAATCAATATAATATTTTTATTAGCTAAAAATAAAAATAATGTTAATTATTACAATCTATCTATAATTAAATTTTTAAAAACATCTTTATTAAATTATTTTATTAAAAGAAGTTTATTTATATAAAATTTTGTTAATCATTTTTGAATACAACATTGTAAAAATTTTATTTCATATTTGAGGATTTTAGAAATAAGATGTTTGTATAATAAATTAATAAGTTAATCACCTTTATTTGAAATTGTTATCAATTTAAAAGCCAGAATTTATATTTTTTTTATGTATTTATCATAAAATTATCACTGTGAAATTATAATTGATTTTTCTTTAATAGTATGTACATATATATAATTTTGCAAGTGATATTATCAGTTATGATATGTATTTTGTTGAGATATGCTGAGATTGTTATTAAAATATAGAAATGAATTTTTGTAAGATCTGAACTGTTTCTTATTTCACACATTATAATAATGAATTATATATCAGTATTATGATTTCTGAAACAGTGAGATGTTAATTTTTATTTATTTCATTTATAAATAAAATAAAAATATTTATTCATAATTAGATCTTTAATTTTATTGTTTTGTTAATGATTATCCATTATTAAGAATAATTAATTTATGTGTAAAATATAAATATATTTTTGATTTAAATATTATTACTAAATTATGAAATGTAATTTTTCCCTTTTAAAAGTGCACTTCTTTTCAAATTGAGATAACTGTAGTTGTTAGAAGAATATATTTTAGAATAGGCCTAGTCACCTATATTGTTCCACAGGCCACTTGGAGTAACTTCCAGTTTTTTGCATGGCCATACATTAGATAAAACAATATTTAAAAAAAAATCAAATTTCATAATAGCTATTTTATTCATTCATGTAAGGCTTATATGAATGGTGAACTGTAATAATAATATATTTGATATGCCATGAGTGAAAAGATGATTAGGGAATCTGATATTGTTAAATATAAAGGGTGCATTCAAAAAGTCTAATGCGTTAAACTTTTCTCACATTGAGTTAGCCTCGTTATTGTATATACTTTTTGACCAGTCCATTAGAGAGACAACATGGCCGTCTGTAAGGAAGTTTTAATAGGAGCTTTCAAACGTTTGGAAGATGCATTTTTTTCTGATAATTCCGATGAAATGGAGCACTGCATAATTCTAAATAATTAACTAAATAGCCTTAATTTTATTTAACAAATTTTCAGTTAGAGTATAGGACACTCGAATTCTGAAATGATTAATAGTAAAATATCATTTAATGAATATATTTTATCGAAAAATTTCCTTAAAAATAAACTTACCATTATTTATCATACATTATATCACATGTGACATTATCCATTTTTCATCTCCTTGTATACCATAGTTTACACACGTGTGTTACACTGGGGGCAACCATGTTTTTCATGAAGTAAACTTGCTATTTCTTTTGTTAGCTTCGTTAGACTTTCGTGCGATACGTCACAGCTATGGAGCATGTGCAGTGCATAATAAAATTACTTTTTGACTGCTTCATTAAAAGCGAGTTTAATGCATTAAACTTTTTGAACATGCCCAGAAAAACACCTCACAGGCCGTGCATGCCCTTGGCCAGGCCTATTTTTAGACTATTCAAATTTGCTAAATGATTCATGATAATTTAAACTGGGACTAATAAAAGTTGATGATGACGACAACAACAACATTATGCACGTAAGTTAGTATGAAGATGGCAACACTCAAGGAAGGAAAATAAGGGGGGAAAAACAAAAACACTCAAATGTCAACAATCATATTTTGCTATACATTTCTATCTTTACACACTTATCTTTTTTTCATAAACATCCTCTTATAAACATTCTGAAACCCATACTTCCTCAGATACTCATCACTTGTTTTCTCCACTCTTTCCTTGGCTTTTCTCTCTCATGTTTACCCTCCACACATCCAACATATATTGGGTTGTTGCAAGTGAAATGGCCATTGAATGACATCAAGTTTCTACTGGTTGCGGAAGAAAGCAAATGTTGAGGTTTATGAAACTTATGTCATGTGACAAAATCATGTGAGTAATGCAATTGTAGTATTTGTTTCATTCACCAACCATTAAACATTGGATACTACTGACATCAAATCAATCATGGAATCCAGTCTATTAAGGTTGTTATACTTTTACGAGTTCAAATTGGGAAATTCTTCAATGGCTGCAATAAAAAACATCAATAAAGCATCCAGTGAAGGAACAACTAATGAGAGATCCACTTGCTGTTGGTTTGCAAAATTTTGCTCGAGATTTGAGGCTACAAAACAGACCCCATGATCATCGTTCTTCCTCCATTGATTTGAATAAATTAAAGGATTTAATCAAATCAGATCCACCACAAACTGCATGAGAGATTGCTCATACACTAAATATACACTTTTCAACTGTTTCGTGGCACTTGACGATAATAGGAAAAATAAGGAAACTCAACAAGTAAGTTCCTCACAACCTCACTGTTGAAAACAAAGCATGTCATTTGAAAGTGTGTTCTTATCTCTTAAGAAGTAAAGAAGAAAGGTTCCTGCAGTGAATTGTGACTGTGGATGCGAAGTGGATATTCTACGACATCTATAAATAATTTTCATTACAGTGGTTGGGGTGAAAGACACTGCAGGAAGGACTCCAAAGGCACCTTTGCATCCAAAGATGATGATGTATAATGTATGGTGGTCTTTTGCTGGTTTATTCACCACTCATTTCTTCCATGAGATGAAACAATAAATGTAGTTTGATATTGTACAAATATGTGGCAAATGCATGATAAATTGTGCCTTAAGCAACCAGCACTTGTGAATAGACATGGAGTCCTATTGCTTCAGGATAATGCCCAACCATATATGGCAGTGTCAACCATACAGCAAATCAACAATTTGGAATACAAAATTATGCCTCATCTTCCATACTCTCCTGACATTTCCCCAATAGATTACCATTTTTTTCAGGCACATCAGCCATGTTTTGTCCAAGAAATGTTTTGCCAACAATACATCAATTTATTGGGTAGTGGAGAACTTCATCACTTCCAGAGAGACTGATTTTTACAAACCTGATATAAATGATCTTGCCACACATTGGCAACAATGCATTGATGCTGCTGGAGCTTATTTTGATTAAACAGGTATTCTTCTTTTTATTCTCTTCTTTTTCAATTGTCCTTAAAATCAGCCATTTTATTTGCAACAACCCAATACTTGCTTTGTTAATTGTTCTTCATTCATTTGCTCCACATGACCAAACCATTTCAAAGCTGACTTACTGCATCTTCACACTCTCCACTCTATATTGCTTTCGTATTTTCGCTATATTCTCGAGTATCTCATCTCCACTGCACTCAACTGCTTTCTATGCCTTTCATTCCCTACTCAACTCATTTCCGTATATCAATGTTGGAACCAGTACAGACTAATATACCAGCCATTCTATCAGGCAACCAATAAAGTTCTGTTGGATTTTTTACATAATCATATTGCATGGGTTCCCCACAATGTTCCTTCAGAGGTGAGACAGATAAGAAAAAAGATAATGTGTTAGTATTTCCTTTTGTAGCCAGCTGGTAGTGGTCACCACAGTTAAACAAGGATGTCAGCAAGAGCAGGTCAAAATGGGAACTCAGTGTTATATGGGCCTGTATGCTATACAAGTTTAAACTGGGAATGAAAGCTAGTACAGCGAGAAGAAAAATATGCCAAGCATTCAGTAGGGATGTGGTAAATTAGGGACAATATAATGGTGGTTTAACAAATTTAAGGACTGCGATGAATCCCTTCAGCACACACCATGTACAGGACAGCCACAAGCCGTAGACAATGAGGCACTCAAGGCAGCTATTGAGGTTGATAGTGGCTAAACATGTAGAGCATTGGGAGAAGCATTCAATTGCAGTACAAAAACCATTTGACAACACCATCAGCTTGGGAAATGATATAAAGTGGGATGATGGGTCCCACATGAATTGACTGTAGCTCAGAAAGTGACACAAGCAAATGCCTGTATTTCTTTGATGCCTCATCAAATCTGTTTCTGGACAGAGTGCTAACCTGCGATGAGAAGTGGAGATACTCCACGGCACCATCATCATTGGTTGGCACCACATGAACCCCTTCCTATACAACCAAAACCACCACTGTATCAACAGAAGATTATGCTGTATGTTTGGTGGACTGTTTGGGTATCGTTCATTTCAAACTGCTGCCATCTGGCCAAACAATGAATGCAACTGTGTATTCTAAGCAATTGGAATGTGTGCATGAAAAATTGAAAACCATGGAGCCAGCACTGTGAATTGTAGAGATGTCACACTGTTGCAGGATAATGCAAAGCCATATGTTGCTAAGGTCACCCATGACACTATTATCTGACTTGGTTGGGAAACACTAATGCATCCCCCCTATTCCCCTGATATTGCATCTATGGATTACCATTTGTTTCATTCATTAGATAACCATCTGTAAGAACAACAGTTCCAAATCCTGAATAAGGTGATACATGCACTGGACGATTTCTTTGTTTTACATTCTGCTGAGTTTTACCATCTTTGGATCCATAGTCTGCCTAAGCATTGGAGACAGTCATTGATACTGATGGTGATTATTTCTGATTTCCAATTTTACATCTTATTTCATGTTATCATGTTTCTCTTTGTAAGGTAAAAACTTGACAGAACTTTATTGGTTGCCTTATAGTATTCTTGGCAGATTCTCATTCCTTGCATATCTTCCAAGTGCCCCCACAACTTTTAATCCAGTATTTACTCTTCTCATAATCTTGCCATCAATGCAGCCCTCCCACTCAAACATACTTCTTAAGTATACAAATTCATTCAACTGTTCTAGATTCACCCCATTCATTTCAACCTTACATCTTGTACATTCTTCACTTCCCTCTCAAACACAATACTTTCATCTTCTTTGCATTTATTTTCATGTTTCCTCTGACATGCTTCATTCAGTTGTGCAACAAGCATTCTCAAACCCTGTTCACTCTTGGAGAGGAAGGAGAACAATGTCATCAGTATATAATAGACAGTGCATGCGCGCGCGCACACACACACACACACACACACACACACACACACACACACGCGCGCGCACACACACACACACACACACACACACACACACACACACAAACACACACGCGCACACACACACACACACACACACACACACACACACACACACACACACGCACACACACACACACACACACACACACACACACACACACACACACACCAGCTCATGGAAATGTATTCTCCATCTATCAACTATCCTAGATTCATCTCACAACATTTTACCATTTTTATCTTTCACAACAGCCTTACCTTACCTTATTCCCATCTCAATTGTCTCATGTACTTCTAGAATAGTGATTATGTTCAAGATTCCTTTCTTGAGAAGTCTTGAGATTTTTCAAGAAAATCTCAATTCCCGATTTTCAATAATTTTTGTTATTTTTATTTCGGGATTCCTGATTCTCAAGAAAAATTCTTATAAAATTCAAGAATTAAATAATTCTGTGAATTTGTATGCTAAAAATTTCAAAACAATTCATTAATTATTTTGATCCTGCAATGTCTTCAAGTCAATAAACTAAGCAGATAAGTCATGTAGTTTGTGTGTCACTTCTACAAACTATATTTTAAAAAGAAAATTATCTGAAACTAATCACAAATAATACTTAAAACATATAAAGCCTAAAATAACACATAAATCAATAAATTATACAAAAAGTCATTCATTTTATTGCAATTTTAAATATTTCTATTGTAAATGTCACCATGTTGTGACATAGGCAAATTTATGATATTTACATAAGCAAAGCCCAAATAAATATCTGGTTTTTAATCCTTTCAGCAGTTTTCCAGATGGAGAGCTATGGTATATAGGGGAGTGTATCAGAGGATATGAGTGGATAGCTAGCCCTCAGTCATTCCCCAATGTCCCACCTCCATCCAATGACCAGAGACAATAGAGTTCTGTTAGAAAATTACATAGCTAAAATAAAAAAGGTTCTAAACTTTTTCTAAGGGGTGTATCTGTTAGTCCATATATTCACATATATAGTGACATTTGAAAAATAAGTAGTTGTATAGGCTAAAATGCTCATATATGTCTACATAACATCAGGTACAAAAATTTCATTTCTAGAATTTTTGTATCTAAACACACAACCCATTTAGCAGATAAATGAATAGACTGTTTGTATGTATTGAAAAACTATTTTAATAAAAACTGTCAGTAATTGTAAAACAAATATGATTATTTTTTTGATATTCAAATGTGACCTATTTTTTCAATATAATTAAAAGATTAAATAAAACACAAATATAAAAGAATCCAATATTTTTTATCATTTTGAATGACTTTTTCTACCTCTTTTTTTTTTTATTCTTATTAAAACAGGTATTTTTTAGAATCTCAAGATACTCAAAAGTTTCCGAAAGGGAATCTTGAATCTTGAAAAATAAATTAATTATTAATTCAGGAATTCCTGAATCTCAAGAAAGCAAAAAGTTCAGAAAACACAATCATTATTTCAGAACATTCTTTTATTCCTTTCAAATCATTCTGCAGTTTCTCATTTCTTTCTCTTGACATTTCTCTATACTTTTTCACTATCTTTGCACATTCTTTCTTACATTTCTTATACTCATCTGCCTTCACATTTCCATTTAACATGTCCAAATATGCCATTCTTCCTACCTATTCTCACTTTACCAACCACTTCTCTTGCAGCACTCACTACATACTCCTTAAAGTATGTCCACACATCTATCACATTGCATATATTCTCTTCTACTTAACCCAACTATTCACACACCTCATATACAGGGTGATTTTTAAATTGATACTTTTTTTTTAACTGTGTACAGAACTTATTAAAACAAACAATTTTTCCAAATAACTTTATTTAATTAAGTCAAAAATAAGAGAGATATGGTCTTTACAAATTTGTAAAATTCTACGTTCAAACCTGTGCAAAATAATGAATGGAATTGATTAGCATAACAGACTACATTAAAGAAATTGCTTGAAGTTCTCACTGTTGTGATGTAGACAAAGTTGCACACAACATAACCAAGATTCTGTGACAGTGCATAATGAAAAACAGGTTTGCCTCTTTTTCTTGCATTACTGTTCAATGGGCACAATTAGGTCCTCCCATGTATCTAACAGCGTGTTAAATACCAAACTCTTTATGTAACCCCACAAAAAATAGTCACGAATTAAGGTTTGGACATAAAACCTTTATAAATTTGTAAAATTTTATCTCTCTTATTTTTTGACTTAATTAAAATAAAGTTATTTGGTATTTGTTTTAATGAGTTGTGTACACAGTTAAAAAAAAAAAATTCAACTTAAAAATCACCCTGCATATCTCTCTTCACACACACATCCTCCACTTTCACTCACATCTGTAGTTCTTTTATCCTCCTTACATTTCTTCATCCTCTCAGTAGATTCATTCTAGAGATTACTAGATAATGATCTAAGCCTATCTCTGCACCTATCATCACTATTGTGTCCATAACCTTCCTCTCAATCTTTCATCACATACAATCAAATCAATCATACTCCTCTGATCTCTCTCATGACTCTCCCAGGCATACTGATGGATGGCATTGTGTCTAAAGAAAGTATTTGAGACAAATAACTATCAGCACAAACTTCCAAATAATCACTCCCCATTGTTATTCTAGGATCATCAAATTTCCCAATCAATCCTTCCACTCCATTTCTCTCCACACCAACTCTGCTTTTCAAATCTATAGTCACAGTCACTTGCTCAGTTCCATGACTTTCATTTATTGCATCATTCAAGTCACATCACAATTTAACTTTTTCATTCTCACTCGGATTATCCACAGGAGCATAACACTGCTATCAAAACACACTGCAGTCCTAATTTTGTCCTTACCATATTATTCTATCATTCACACACTTGTATTCTAACATATATGTTTTTATTCTCTCATTCATCAGCACACCCATACCACTTTTTGCTCGCTCATTATCTTTTAACCCAGATCATATTCCCATAATATCATTCCTTACATATTCAAATGCACACCTCCTTTCAATATGTTTCATTTATACAGAACACATCCAGCTTATATTTTACACATTTCATTCACAAGTTCCTGTTCATTCCCTTTCACTTACCTATTCACATTCTATAATTCTGGGTCTAGTTTTCTTTCCTTTGAGCTTTGAAAATCATAAGTAAAAATTTCGCATGTTGATGATCAGCAAAATGATGGCATTGTCTAGTGGAGGGCTACCCTCTTGAGGGTCCCAGACAACTTCAGGCACCATTTTGTCAGGCTTCTAACTTCTGTCTATTATGGCAAAGTTGAATAGTCTAGAAAGATCACTGGAACACACAATCCCCCTTACCACATAAATGCATGAACCCAAAGAATTGATGAAAATAGCAAAATTTTATATTAGAAAATTTTTATATCTGTTTTTTATTAGTTTCCTTTCTGAAGAAAAGTGATGCTTATAAAAATGATTGTGCTGTATGTCTGCCTTCAATAATAACTTTTGAACTAATAGTAAATTTTCATGAAAATTTGATTGTTATTCAACTATGAAAAGTAACTTCAGTGCTTTGTAATTTAATCCTTCTGTTTTAACCATTTAAAATGGCCAAAATTCAAATTTACGAAATTTTCTTTTAATATTCAATATACCAAATTAATAATTGGAATTAATTTTATTACCAAATTAATTATTTTTATCATACTTAGTAGGAGAGACAAATTGGTTAAATATGATTTCAATGGCACATCAATTAATCATTTATTTCCAACCATTTAAAAAACAGTAGGCATTAAAACTTTGATGGTTCTCTCTAATAACTTGAATTACTTGATTAATCTTTATCCATTTAAAAATGGATATGATGATGATAAAACTTGTCAGTTTCCCATAATAATTATGGAACTATTTAACAGAATTTTATGGCATGTTTTAATCCTGTATTTTCAATTATTCCAAAATAAAGAATACATTAAGAAAATACTGTATATTAGTTTTTTCAGAATTTTTTGTATTTTTATCCGAAATTTAAATTTCATCAAATTCATTTTAATAAAATATATATTAATAAAGTTATTTTATTAATATAAAAAATGATATTATAAAGAGATAAATCATTTTTTAACATTATTGATTATCTACCAAAATTAGAATTCAGTCATAAACTTTTTTTTAAATTAAGGCATCCAATCTAAAAAATGACTAGAAATTTTGCTTTAAAAATACATTTAATTATAAATGTAAATTTTAAGTCAAAATTACTAATTGTGACTGTATGTATTTTCATTTGTATAATTCATTTAATGTTATCCGAAAAATTTTATTAGATAAATTTTAACATTTATATTGAATTTCAAAAGACCAGGCACAAAACGTAAACAAAACATTGACATCCGGATATTTCTTTACCGGAAGGTGAAGCCAATAGACAGAGCCGGATTTGCATTTTTAAGGGCCCTAGGACGAGCAAGGCTTTGGGGCCTCTAAAAATTCACATCAGCTACGTCTAATTTTAAAGGCTCCTTATAACTTACAAGGAACCTTTAAAATTTTATTTTCTATCTGGCACTTTAATAAAAATCCATTTTTTTTAATTAAAAGTTTATAAAAGTTGAAAACTGATTGATAGTTTTTGGGCCCTGGGACTCTGCCTATTGGTAAATCCGGCCCTGCCAATAGACTTCTTGTTTAAAGCGAGTGTAGCTGTTTCTGTACTTTTTAATCTATCGCGTGGATATATTTGAATGTGAATAGTGAACATTTTAATAGTTTGAACAGCGAAGGAATAACGAAAAGTTGACAGTTTGTGGCGAACATTATCCTAATCCAAATTATTTTTGCGCAATAATCAAAACGAAATGAAACATTCAATTGCCACTGAAATCCAAGAAGGACAAACATGGCGGCGAGTAAGCAGACGACGCTAGTTTGCGGTACTTTCTACATACAGAGCTTTACCGTGGTGTACACTGAAGAATACTATTGAAGCAGCAAAGAGCAGTATTTTGCAGATTTAAGGCCAATTTGGATACTCGGTGGTAGTACACGAACCGCAGGTATTTGGCCGGATTGGCCGCAAGGAAACGCTTCGGTTTTCCACTGGAGGACCCGAGTTCGAGTCTCGGGTCCCACCACTTGAAAATATTTATCATGGGGTCCGGGCCCGTCGATCCTCGTCCTCAATCCGGCTGACCCCTCCGCAGGGTGGGCAGCCTGTAGAAGGGCTTGTTTCACCCCGCTACTTAGTATTCTTCCAGAATAGACGTGACGTCATCTGTAAAAATGAAAAAAAAACGAACCGCAGGTGCGACAAGTCTCACCATCACAGTTCGGCACGCAGCCATACTCAAGAATAAGATTTCCTGACTTGTTTTAGCTCTGTGCGCGCCATGGATTACACAGAAGCCCTCTTATTCTTATTGCTCAATCAGATTCTTCGTATTCTTATTGCTTGAATAGCCCAATCGGCGGTACATGGTCGGCCGGATTGGCCGAGTGGAAACGCTTCGACTTTCCACCCTGGAGGACCCGGGTTCGAATCTCGGGTCGCACCCCTTAAAAATATTTATCATAGGGTCCGGGCCCGGCTCGTCGATCCCCGTCCTCCACAATCCGGCTGATACTGTTTTATTAATTAACATGTTTATTATAAAGCTCTTCTTAAACTTAATCGCAATACTTAAAAACAATCCCATATTGAGTTGAACTAATTTGAATAGAAAAAATTATTGGCAAATGTTGGCATGGAATAGAAGACGCCCACTTAACATTGAAGCGCATGTTCTAAATTTAACAAAAGTCGGTCAGATTGGCCGCGTGGAAACGTTTCGGTTTTCCACTCTGGAGGACCCGGGTTTGAGTCTCGGGACCCTCCTTGAAAATATTTATCATGGGGTCCGGACCCGGCCGTCGATCTCTGTCCTCCACAATCCGGCTGACCCATCCACAGGGGTGGGCAGTCCGTGGAAGGGCTTGTTTCGCCCCGCCACTTAGTACTCTTACTAAGTGGAAAATAGCGTCATCTGTTGACCAAAAAAATAGTTTGGAGTGTGGCGTCATCTGTTCATGATATCTATAAACGTCATCTGTTGACAGAAAAATCGGCGGTACATGTGTCAGCATCTTTTTATTGTGATATCTCGCAATTCGTAGGTGAAATTAAAACCTGCAGATTAATTGATAGAGATGGGACACTTAGCTAATACAGGGAAATTTCAGTACTATAGCGCCTCCTCAGTTAGATGATTTAGTCTATTTTTTTTCTTGAATGTAACCTTTATGATTTTTCAAGACATTGATCAGTATTAATATTTACATTATTACATTAAATACATTTACAATAAAATGACCATTGACAAACTCTGTCAATTTTCAGGTCATCCATTACAAACAAAAAGAGAAATCAATCAACCATACCGAAATTCATATGTTGTCATACGTTAAATATTGGGCATTGGTGAAATTACATATAAACTGAAATTCAAGTGTTTGAATTTAAATTTTGCGACCCCAGAATTTTGCTTCACGACCCAATTTGGGGTCGCGACCCATAGTTTGAGAAACGCTGTTCTATAATATTAACATATAATAAAAATATTAATGAAATGGGAGATATTAGTTTTCTGTAATATTTAATTATTATTATTAATTCCCGAAATAACATACTTGAATTTTTTTCTGATAATTTTTGTAGGAAGCAGATATGTGCTTCATTACAATCTATTTGACGTATACCCGATCATTAGATATGGATTATACTGTTCCCGCAACTTTTGTAAGACTGACATTTGTAATAAAACGTCCTGAAATGAAATCAAACTGGACATCCATAATCAGACCTTTTTCAATTGAAGTAAGATAAAACATTTCATAAATTTTAACTGTTTAATAATTGTTTATATTTCATAATATATTTAAATTCTAATTCTTAAAATATATTTAAAATATTATTGTGCTATTTAATATAATGAATGTAGAATTTATATTTTGATATTTATGTTTATAAATTATATTTTATAATAAATCATTCTCTTGAGCAATCGGAAAATCACATTTAATAGCATTTTATAAGATTGAAATTGACAGCAATGGCACAATAATATCGAAGAATATATAGGATTCACGTGCTGTGACTGATCATTGCAAATTAGAAAGAATCAAATCTATTCAAATTGTTGTGTGTGTTGTTTTTCTTGACCTAATATATATGTCTGTTGTTTGGAGTATGTGCTAGTATTCTGTACTGATAAAAAGTACGCAACAAAATATATTTGGGGACTGCTAATATACAGCATTCTCTAGAAGTGAGAAACAATGTAATGCTGAAATTTAATAGAATACTAAATTTTTTTAGTATCAGATAGCTATCTGGGGTTTCCAGCTGAAGGTTTAATGAACTGTGTTACCAAAAAAGAGCAATGAACTGAAGTATTAATTGAAGAGCCAACATCTCATTCATAGTGCATTAAAATGTTGAAATAATGCTGTGTGGTTTCTATGGCTATCCTGGTCATATACATTATATACAAGGTGAAGAAAAACTTGTCTTACAGTTTTGCGTATTAGCAGGGGGCATCGAGTCGAAAATGACAATGAACATATGGTCTAAAAGGCAAATTTTTTTGAATTATAACTCTTTAAAGCTAGCCAGTTACCACCGAGCACGCGAGTTACCATTGCACGCATTGCGTAACTCTCGATTGTGATTGGCTAGCTTTAAATTGTCCTAACTCTAATACGATGCAATTTAGACCACATGCTCATTGATATTTTCGACTTGTTTCGATGCCTTCAATTAGAAGCAAACCTTTACGACGAAGTTTTTCTTTATTCTTAATATATAATTTAATTTAGCGTATTTATTAATAAAATATATCAATAGTCCAATTCCCAGAAAATAGAAAAAAAATCAAATAAATACAAAACTTCAAAATATACAGTAGAAAAATAGAACGTCATATAAATCAGTATGAATTGATATGAAGATCATATATATCAGGGATAATAAATCCAGATTATAGATTTTAAAAAATAATAAAAAATTTCTCATGAAAACATAAGGAACAGAAAATACTAACTCGTAACTATTAATTCTACACAATAAAACAAAAGTATATTACAAAAAAAAATTATAAAGAAAAACACACTTAGATATTACGCTTTCATCAAACAAATACAAGTAAAATTATAAAAAAATTTCTTTTCGTTGTTATAAGGTCTTGCATCAAATAAAGTGAGCATTTCCATAATTAATAAAAAGTTTTCATATTAAAAAATAAATTATATTTTAAATACTGTATTTTAAAATATATTATTTCTCATAATTAAAACCATATTAATAGTAAAAAACATTTCATTAAAAAGTAACAAATCTTTCATATGTTATTGAAATCGCTGTATTTAATTGGAAAACAAATTACACAAATAAAAAAAGCAAAAGTCATTGGTTCTCTTATTTTATTAATTAATAAAATACATCTCTATCTTATGACAATAGAAATTATAAGTATAAATATTCAAGTGATTAGAGGTCCATGATACATTTTCTGGCATGAATATAGAAATTATAGAAAACAATATCATTGTTCATTATGATTATGATGATAATTTTATTAATTGAATTTAGTACTTCTGGATTTTGATCTAAATCTGGTAGAAAGCATTAAGAGAAAGTGTGTGTGTATGCACCACATGGCAATATTTATAATTCCAGATAGCCAAGTCAAAATAATTTTGTTTTATTCTATAATAAAATTTTAGATTTAAAATTATCCATTCTGCATATATACATCTCTAACTAAAACTAAAAATTAATAAATGTAACTAAAACTTATAATACAGTGGGCATTCGTTTAACGTTGCTTCAGTTAACGTCATTTTGCTATTGAATAGCCACAAAAACTAAATTAATTAATTAAAAAAATTAAAATTTTAAGGCCGCGAAACGAAATAAAACACTATTTTCCTAAATTTCTCTTCAGTATTGAAGAAAAACAATGAAGTGAAAACTATAGACATAGACTAGACATATATTTATTCACAATAATTACATTAGATACATTTACGATGAAAATAACCATTGACAAACTCTGTCAATTTTCAGGTCATCCATTACAAACAGAAAAAACGGAAAACAAATAAACTAAATTTTATAATTAAATAATCATCTGAGGCAAATTATATTATTAAATACAACATTGAGCTCACATTAAATATATAACACCAATAATTCAGTCAATCAACAAATCCTTTAGTTTGTAAATATGCTTTAATGTATACTCAAATTTATGATATTCTTGTATCGATTTTATTTCTAATTTTAATTTATTCCATTTTTTTATGGATGCAAAAATTATTGATTTTGAACCTATAGTTAATTTAATTTTTGGCAATATCTTTTTCCAAGGATCTCTAAACAGATATATAGATCTTCTATTATATTGTTCATACAGATTTAACCATATGACCAGAATGTAACCATCCAAACATTGAACATTAAAATTATATCTATGATAAAATATTAATAAATTGTTTATATAAATTAAATGGCAATGTATTTATTTTTAAGTCATCATATAAATGACTTACTGAAGTATAATTATCTAAACCAGATATAAATCGTATAAATTTATTTTGAAGTACTTGTAATATATAAATATTATAGGCGGCTGCCGATCCCCATACAATAACTCCATATTGCAATTTAGAGGCCACACAACAGTTATACAACCTAATAATTGTCTTTTTATTGACCAAATGAGCTATCTTTCTAAACATAAATATATAACGTGAAAAACTGACACGCAGTTCCTCAATATGCTTAATCCAATTTAATTTACTATCAAAAATAAAGCCAAGATATCTAATATGATCCACCAGTTTCAACTCTCTATCATTCATTATTATCTGTTCACATTGATCAGGGAAATAAGTATTTCTGTTTGTATATATCAAACATCCTGACTTATTATAATTTACCAATAATTTGTATGAATTTATAAATAATCCAATAAGATCCAAATCAAAGTTCATTTTATTAACCAAATCTGAAAAATGTTTACCCGAATGTGAAACAATTAAATCATCTGCATAAGCAATAACATAATTATTTTCAAAATTGATAAATAAATCATTGATATAAATAGAAAACAATATTGGTCCCAATATACTACCTTGTGGAACACCTTTATCGATTATAAAAGGATGTGAAAGTGTGTTATCAATTTTAACACAATATATTCTATCGATCAAGTAACTCTTGATCCAATTTAATGCCTGGTTTTGAATTCCATACCTATAAAGCTTATTCAAAAGAATATTCAAATCCAATCCATCGAAAGCTTTGATAAATCCAAAGAACAGGAAATCACCGATTCAGAGACATCCAATGCATTAGTTAGTTATATACGAATGATAATGTGCCAAAGCATCCACTGTAGACATATTTTTTTAAAACCATATTGACATAAATGAATAATATTATACTTGTACAGAAACGAAGATAATCTTGCATAGTATATTTTATCAATTATCTTAGCCAACATCGGTGTAATAGCTATGAGCCGATAATTATCAATAAATTCGTTGTCACCATTTTTATAAATAGGTATTACTAATACCTTTTTTAAACAAATACGATATTCACCTCTTACAAAAGATAAATTTACAATATGAGTCAAAGGACGAACTATGCTATGACTTATTAGTCGAATTAGATCTAACGATATGCCATCATATCCCGGTGTTTTCTTATCCAATGATCTAATCACCTCTAGCACTTCACTTTCTGTTGTTTCCAAAAGAACCAGGGAATACTTTGGCTACATGTTTTACCTAGTAATTCTTTATTCAAAAATCTGTGAGTATTTTTCTGCGGACTTACATCCGAAGCGAACCCACCATTATTCTCATAATAAGATGCAAACACGTTTGCGATATCAATATCAGTATTAAAAACCTTATCAACGTATTTTATAGAACGAACATTTCTTTGAATATGTTTTTTCAAAATTGAATAAGGTAATTTACTAATATATCTCCAAAATTCAACAGGATTCCTACAATCCTGGAATTGTTTAGTATAAAAAAACTCTCTCATCATTCCTTATACTTTGCTTTATTTTTAAAGTCAATTTTTTGATTTGATTCCTATTAGCAATAAAGCGATTATCTATTTTTAAATAATTTTTATTTTCTTTTAATAAATCTCTTTTTTGTGTTATTAACAGTTTGGTTTCAAAAGAAAACATTCTTTCGAGGTTATTTTTACGAAGTTTATTAGAATTAATTTTGATAATCTTTTCTGGAACATATTTCCTAATAGATATCAACACTTGATTCCTATTAGCAATAAAGCGATTATCCATTTTTAAATAATTATTATTTTCTTTTAATAAATCTCTTTTTTGTGTTATTAACAATTTGGTTTCAAAACAAAAAATTCTTTCGAGGTTATTTTTACGATGTTTATTAGAATTAATTTTGATAATCTTTTCTGGAACATATTTCCTAATAGATATCAACAATAGATCATAAAAATATGATATAGCACCTTGTAATGATTCAATTTTATAAAAATAATCCCAACTAAATGAAGACGATTGCGCAATATAAAGTTTTTTTATGTTTTCATCAGTAAATAACAATTTTTTAATGACATTATTCTCCGATTCAAACATTTTTTTCTCTCATGTTTTCATCAATAAATAACAATTTTTAATGACATTATTCTCCGATTCAAACATTTTTTTCTTAAAAAGAATGCTAATCGGAAGATGATCAGATATCTAATTAGGGCCTACTTCAAATTCAATGCTCTCCGTCGTCGTTAGCACAAAGTCTAACAATGACGGAGCACCATATCCATATCTAGTAGGAATTTGTTTATCTGCATGTATAAATAGACCGTTCAAAATAGAAAAATTATAAAGTTCCAAAGTTGAGGTAGATGTAGAATTCAATAAATCTATAGAATATGTTAAAATCACCAATTATTAACAAGTTATAGTTGAGGTCGATGTAGAATTCAATAAATCTATAGAATATGTTAAAATCACCAATTATTAACAAATTATAATTTCTAGCTATTTGATAATATAATAATTGTTGTAATACATCTAAAAAACTAGATAAACTTGTATTAGGTTTTCTATAAATAGTAGTAATAACCAAATTACCAATTTTAAGAGTTAACATTACCCAACTGAACTAACATCAACAGATGACAAATTGTCCATGCCCAATAACTTATTATATGTCTGAGACCTCGATATTTTAGTAGAAACATTAGATAACTGAGCAATTATCTGACAGTCAGAATTAATCTTTTTTGAACGGCAATTCGGACATTTCCATTCTTGCTTAGCCTTCTTACTCAATTTCCAAAATGTTTTCTATTATAACCAGCACAATCATAGTGAAATAAAAAGAAACATAAAGAACATTTAAGCGTACTAGAAGTTTCTATAACTCTTTCCAAACAGTGAGAACACTCAGACTCTGTTACTGGTGACACCATTAACACCCGCCATCTGGCGGAAAAAATATAATAATAATTTAATATAATTAAATTATATATATAAAATATTAAATTATATATGGCAATGAAATCTAGCATTATAATTCATAAAACATAACTGCCATTCTCAATATGAAATCGTTTTCAGTTCAAACTTCAAAAAAATTTACATTTATGCAAATAAAATTTCATTCTTATCCTTGATGGGAATACATAAAAAACTCTATATATAGTTTATATACTGTATAGTTATATTAGCATATTAGAATTTAAAAAATAAATCTGTAAGTATTATGCTCTAATTACCAATATCCAAAATTTAAAAAATGATATTAGAGCGTGTTATCTATTTACTCAATTCGTAACTAGAAAGTTGCCTGGCTTGAAATAGTGAACAGAAATTTGTCTTTTCAGTTCAGAGCACTGTAATCAACCCATCTCATTCCTATTCCTCACCCCTATTCTTAGTCAGAATGGACGTGTCCATTTTTAGCTTCCATAATGCAGCTTCGAATTGACAGACTTTATAACCGATCAACTTCTGGTAAGCTCAGCCCCTGCGAAGTAGGAACTTCTTGTAAGCTCAGCCCCTGCGAAGTGGGTGATTACCTTTTTGAAACTGACTGTACATGCAATGGTGACTACAAAGATTAGGAGAAAACTATGATAAAAGATTTGTTTTTAAAAAAATTTAATTCTAAAATAATATATTTGTATCATAAATGTATTTTGGAAAAAGCTCTATCATCACTTTTATATGAATTGATTTGTAAAATATTATAAGAGAAGCAGTAATATTTAATGATGCAGATTTATTGTTGGTAATTTTAAATGTTTGTTTATTTTAATAAGCATAAGGGAAAATGAACTGTGCAAAGTTTTATTCCAAATCAAGTTTTAATCCTTTTACCAAATATGAAATTTTTTTATTAATATTATATTTTTATAGTAATGCATATGATGATGATTTCATATAAAATATTTTTTTCATGAAATCATACTTATCATTGATGAACATTCAATGTAATTATTCAAAAATATTCTTTAATTATTTAATGATTATTTTCCTGTGATTTGTCTTGAATTTTAATTTTATTTTATAGTTCATCTGAAGAATAATTAGTTTTTATAAAATTTCAAATTTACAAAAATTATGCTTATAAATCCGTTTGTCTTTCATTTCAATTTTATAATTTTTGAAATGAATATAAATTTAATATTTTAATATTTATTCTGAAATTTTCATTTTATCACATTCAAGTGTTGAAGTTGGCGAATCAGTACGTGGAGAAGATGTATATATTGTTCAAAGTGGATGTGGTGAAGTTAATGATAATCTGATGGAATTGTTAATTATGATTAATGCTTGCAAAATTGCATCAGCATCACGTGTTACTGCTGTTATCCCATGTTTTCCTTATGCAAGACAAGATAAAAAGGACAAGGTATGTTTAAAAATATAATATTAAAATTATTATAATAAAATTATATAGTAGTAATTAATTATATATGCACTCACTGATTCATATAACATTTATATTCTTGGAAACATTATATAAATTGGATTTGTATAAAAAAAAAAATGAAGATGTAACAAGCAATGATATAATATTCATTGTTTCATTTTTTTCAGTTTTGTATCATTATTTATTGTTTCTTCATTTTTATATTCTAACCATAATGATAGAAAGTTTATAAATTGGATTTGCATAAACTATAAAAATGATTATTGTAGCGAAGTTAAAATATCATCCTCTATACATATCTTATACTAGGGATACACACACTCACCATTCTGCAGGCAAATCCAATTATTTTGTGAATTTTTTCTGGCATGTGCAATAAATTTAAAATGTGAAAATTAAATTTTATTAATATTATGTAAATTGTACCAGTATTTTACTGTTTTACATAAATATATTGAAAAATATCTGAATGAAAACAAAATTAGGAACCAGTTAAAACTTTATTATACTGCCTATTGACATTAATGTTGAACAGATTACATCTAAAATCCAATGTTATCTTTTACATGCTGCTTTTTCAAGCTAGCAATAGGCTTTAAAGTTTCTTGCGTTATATATGAGTTCCTTCACTTTATTAAAGTAGAGCATTCCTATGAAACTTTTCATAAGCTGAAAAGATGTAAAGTGAAGAAGCAATTATCATTAATTTATATGATGAAAATTTTTGAGCATTCCCAGAATAAAAATAGCCTATCAAATAACATTAAACCTAAAATAACATATAGTAAAAGCAGGAATGATATAATTAAAAACACAATCTCTATAAAGTAAAAATAATGTGTGTACACTTTAATTTCAGTTATGGTATCACTTTTATTTTCAGTTAAGCTGCCATATCACACATGGGATATACTGTATTTGGCAACAATCTCTTTTAGAGACCATCATAGGCTAGAAAATACTCATGATGGTGTCAACCAGGGCCGCTGAGAGAAATTATCAGGCCCGTAACAAGTCTGTGGTCTTTTTCTATTAAACCAAAGTGATACACTTTGGTTTAATAGAAAAAGCTGTATAAAACATTAAGTCCCTCTTTTCTGCTAGTACCTACCAACTTCTTCAGATAGGAACCTTTTTTCTTTACTCCTCTTTCCTCACTACTTATCACTTCCTTTCAATTTCACTGGGCTAAACTTAATACACAGTCCTCTATTCCTTTTGTAATAAATAAATAATATAAAACATTAAGCATTTATTTAAAAAAGGCAAACAATAAATTCAAAATTCTATACATCATATATACAATTTTATATATGTTATATATAAAAAGTTTATTTTGGTATGACTGCTTTGGGTGCTCTGTTGGCAGCCTGCCAACTATCGGACACGTTATGTGACACTTCAGGTTAGACGGTCGGGCCCTTTTTGATGCCAGGCCCGTGACAAAAGTCATGGATGTCACCCCCTCTCGGCAGCCTGGTGTCAACTAGAAGATTGAAGGATGAGGTTCAATAGCCTGGAGCCAGACCCTTCTGAGAAACTAGTGGTGAGGGATTTGAAATTGAATCTGGATCCTCTAGAATGTTAAGCTACTGCATTATCGCTGGCAATCTGGCTGACTCCTTTTTTCATAAAAGTGAAAATCCAAAAACAAACTAAACTATTTATATTACAATGAAACCCCGCTATCTCTATTTTTAGACCAGTTGAAGACCGGGTCTTCGTCGAAGTTGTCCAAATACGTTGAACAGTCTAAAAAAAAGGCGAAACTTCCGGTGAACTCATCAAACCAGTCCATGAAGCTACTCTATTAATACTTCGAACGTCGTCGGCCGGATTGGCCGCGTGGAAACGCGTCTCTATTTTTAGACCAGTTGAAGACCGGGTCTTCGTCGAAGTTATCCAAATACGTTGAACAGTCTAAATATGGCGAAACTTCCGGTGACTCATCAAACCAGCCCATGAAGCTACTCTATTAATACTTCGAACGTCGTCGGCCGGATTGGCCGCATGGAAACGCTTCGGCTTTCCACTCAGGAAGACCTGAGTTCGAGTCTCGGATCCCACCCCTTGAAAATATTTATCATGGGGTCCCGGCCCGTCGATTCCCGTCCTCCACAATCCGGCTGACTCCTTCGCAGGGGAGGGCAGCCTATGGAAGGGCTTGTTTCTCCCCGCCACATAGTATTCTTCAAGAATGGAGTTTGGCGTCATCTGTTGACAAAAAAATCACTTCCAACTCGGTCAAAATTTAATATATGTCGATTACTGCTGTATTCATTTATATTTGTCATTAATGCGATTTTTTTGGTAACAGATGTAGCCACTTTCCATTCAAGTAGAGTAATGAAGTTGGATGAAACAAGCCCTTTCACAGGCGGCCTACACCTGTGGTGTCAGCCAGATTGTGGAGGCGGGAATTGACTGGTCGACCTTGTCTTCATGATAAATATTTTCAAAAGATGAGAGCTGAGAATCGAATCCAGGTCCTTCAGAGTGGAAAGCCGAAGCGTTTCCACACGGCCAATCGTGCCGACTCATTAATGCTATTTCGGTCTTCATGATAAATATTTTCAAAAGATGAGAGCTCAGAATCGAATCCAGGTCCTCCAGAGTGGAAAGCCGAAGCGTTTCCACACGGCCAATCGTGCCGACTCATTAATGTTATTATAAATCCCTCCTATTAATTATATTAATAAATTACAAAATAAGTAAAATTTAAGCGTAAATAAATGCATGTTAGCCACAAAATTGAAGCTTTATTGATACATTACTGATTGAAACAATATTGATACAAGAATCTAACTTCTTTGAAAATAATGTAGAACAACCAACAGAACAACACAATTCAGAGTCTACAAATTCTTGAACAGATTTTATTTTTATTTAGCTGAGATGATCGATGTAGAATCAGATGTAAATTATAATAGTAATGGAATGATTTTATTAGGTAGTAGTTATGACAAGGGATAAAATAAATTTTAAATTAATTGTGGTTATTTGTTTCAAAATAAACTTCTAGAAAAATCGTCACATGGGATTTCTTAGCATGAAAATGCTTCGGATTTCCACTCTGGAAGATTCGGGTTCTACTCCTTGGAAAAATTTATCATAGGATCTGGGACACGGCCCGGCTTTCACACCTCGGCTTTTACAATCCGATTGATCCTTCCGTAGGGATGGGAAGCTGTTGAATGGCTAGTTTCACCTTTCTACTGAACTCTTACTAGTGGAAAGTGGCATCATCTGTTGACAAAAAGTCTTTAAACCAATAGCGAAAACGAAAATATCGCTTAATTCTTTCTATTTTAATGATGTTTTTTGCATATTTTACGTCCCTTTCCAATCAGAGAGATTACTAAGGGACGGGGCCAGTTCCAACCATGGGCTGCACCCACACCCGTGGAAAGGGCCGGATGGTGAAGGACGGGGATCGCCGGCCGAGCCCAGCACCCCGAAAAATTCCGGGACCTCTTGCGTGGCACGCCGACTGCGTAACCACTCGGCCATCCGGCTGCCTATGATGTTTGTTAGCAATTACCACAACGTCCGAACAAAATAGATTGGCTGGCCAGTTATACACAGAAGAATTATACTTGACGACAGCATTGATGTCAAAGACACCTCAATTCTAATATCCAAAAAAAATATATTTAAACATAACAATATTAAACCACTTACCATTAGTTATTTTTTCTGCTTGCTCTGGAGTGAAAACTACTGAAATGATAATACCATCCATTGTAACACAGTTTTACGGGCGCAGTCATATTTTTTCACGAGATGGACTAGCTCAGTATACGGTCCGTTTAGTGACGAGACGAAACTCACTCTCGTCCCAGTCACGGGAAAAGCGAAACACGTCAGTGACATTCACGAGAATAAACGAACAACTTCGTCCGTCACCAGGCTGACCAGTGAGAAGACCGTCGAATAAAGAAATACACCATTAGAATTACAACTTCGCCATTTTAGAACAATTAGAATCAATTGGAATGTGCAGAACATCATTGCGCATCTGATCATCGTATATATTACAGACACGCAGATAATTTACTACATGTTACAATCATGTTAATATCGTAATTTTATTCGAAGCTTATTGATTATTTGCTAAAATTGTCATTATGTTATGGCAATTTACTGTAACATCGCGAATAATTTAGTAGACTATATCAATCATTTTAATATCGTAATTTTATTCGAAGCTTATTGCTTATTTGCTAAAATTGTCATTATGTTATGGTAATTTACTGTAACATCGCGAATAATTTAGTGGACTATATCATCAGCGTAGTGATATAAATGAACTTCGACGCGCCCATAGATTCAATACTGACTTCCGATGCTGTAATCAAGTATAATAACGGTTAATTACTTCGACGCACCCATAGATTCAATACTGACTTCCGATGCTGTAATCAAGTATAATAACGGTTAATTACTATTGAAATGAAGATAATTTGTAGAATTCAGGGCCATCATGGAAGCCGTTAAGAAAAAAATTTTAATTTATTTAGAAATATAATAACTTTTTCCACAATCATAGAAACTAAAGAGGAAATCCGTTATTCTTCATTTAATTCTTATAACACATCTATAGCCACATGTGTCTTTAGCGTTTAAACCAGAGGTGCCCAACCTTTTGGCTTCCTTGGGCCGCATTTGAAGAAAAAAAATTGTCTCGGGCGGCACATAAAATATACTAATTCCAACGATAGTAGTTAAATAAAAAAGTTAATGAATAATGTACAATATATGATTTCTATCGTATCCACCATGATAAATAACTAAAAATGCCGTAACATAATAATCTTTGACTTCTTTTCGTTCAGGAATTTTTTTAAAATCATTGAGCGGGTCAACAAGTTTCAATCACTGACATATAAAATATTTTAGAAAATGGAAATAGGAAATGTAAATAAGTATTTAAATAATAAAAACTCCATTAATTTCATTAAATACATAAAAATCTCAATGTTTTAAGGAAGTTTACGATTTTATGTTGGGCCACATTCATTACATCACTGGGCCGCGGGTTGGACAGCCCTGATTTAAACGGTTATCCGTCATACTATTGGTCAGACTACATTTTTAAATGTTTATAATGTAATAAAAATATTTATTTATTTTTAAAATCAAATAACTGATTGATTCACTTTTACTCAAATGTTTATTTCATTTAATATTGCTAGTAAATGACTTGACTTTGGCTTAACGAATTGAATTTCCATATCTCAAACTCGAATGCTATTCATAAACCAAAACAATTCAAACCAAGAAAACGAAACTTACTGTGCCTCTTCTAGCACTGATAAGATTATTCGATAAGTATTCACTTCTCATTAGTTGTAAACGAAGGGAAAACTGTTCCCAAAGTTTTGCCTAGATGGGCCAAATTGTAATTCCAAAATATTTGGCGGGCCAAAAATGTGTTATGGAAAAATACGTTCAAATCAATAAAAAATTAGACACAGAGAAAGATTTATACTAATTTTATAACAATCGTTATTTATGACAATAATTACTTATTATCAATAAAAAATTAGACACAGGAGAAAGATTTATACTAATTTTATAACAATCGTTATTTATGACAATAATTACTTATTATTATTAAACTGTTTAAAATAACACATTTCAAAAATAATTACAAAATAATAATAATTTCAAATAAAAAAAGAAATAATAATAAATTCATCAATCTGAATGTGTGACTTGTGCAGTTGTTTCTTTTTAATATCATCATTGAGCCTTGGTTCTAAGTCAGTTGAATATATTCATAACACCGCTTGTAAATGTTCATCAGTTAACTTTGATCTCAATTTGGACTTATTAATACTCATGATTGAGAAAGTTTTTTCATTTATATATGTGAAAAAACTATCAATACATTTTGGAAGCACTTATACTTTTTTTAACTGAACAATTTTTAATTATATGATAAAATTTATTTATTTTTTGTAAAAATGTAAATTATCTCTATGAATTCAAGATCGCGAATGATCTGACATCGCGGGCCGCATTTGGCCCGTGGGCCACACTTTGGGAACCCGATATAAACGATACTGATTTTGGTACACTGGTACCTTGGTTAACGACGGTAATCCTGGAACGGATTACCGTCATTATCCAAAATGCGATTCCCCATAAAATTTAAATGAAAATTGATTAATTCGTTCCAGCTCCTTCCCACAACCATTGTACATATAAAATGCAGACAAAACTCATTTAAAATGCCGTAAAAATATGGAAAATGTCATTTATTTATTATATTTGCTACAAAAAAAATTAACATTAATAAAATGAATTGTTTATGAAAACAGATTTTAATTATCAATCTTCACCAGAAGAACAATTGGGCTCACTTTGGAGTTTTTGACAAACGAACCCCTAAACACTGATTAGCAGCTTATAGATTCAACGATTATTTTACAGATAAGATTTGATTTTGCCTTTTGATGGCGAACGAACAGTGACACGCACTCGCCGATTTATTGTCTATATCTGCTTCTCAAACTATGGGTCACGACCCCAAATGGGGTGCTAAAATTAAATTCAAACACTTGAATTTCAGTTTATATGTAATTTCACAAACGCCCAATATTTAACGTATGACAACATATATCTTTTCAGTGTATTTGGTTGAATGTGTTCATCTTAGTAAGTGTGTAAATGATTTATGTACTTGTATGTTTTATTTCATATTTAATACCTAGGGCCGCGAAAAATCTCGTAATGATAAATGGATCATGAATGAAAAGTTTGAGAAGCACTGGTCTATATGAACTGTAAGGTCTCGGACAGACGTTTTTTCTTCTAATGGAATCCGAAACTGCGACGTCACACCACTTGAGGGTGTCAAAATAATATATAACACAAACAAACAATAGAATCAGACTTTGTTCGCAGAATTTAAAATAACAATCGTCTAGAAATCATGTTTAAAGGCTGGTTCCCACTAGAGCTACGTTCCGTCTCCGTCGATCCCCGTCTCTCCGTCATTCGTAATCGACTCCGTCAAAAGCGTTCACACTACTATCCGTACATCAATCCGTTTAGCCAGAGTTAAAGCAACAAAAATTCCAGAGCGAGCCAATCACAAACAAGTTTATATGAAAGTGGTTTATACAAACAAATTGATTATAAAAGGATATGAAAGTGTTATCAATTTTAACACAATATACTCTATCGATCAAGTAACTCTTGATCCAATTTAATGCCTCGTTTCGAATTCCATACCTATAAAGCTTATTCAAAAGAATATTCAAATTCAGTCTATCGAAAGCCTTTGATAAATCTAAAGAATAGGAAATTACCCATTCAGAGACATCTAATGCATTAGTTACTGTATATACGAATGATAATGTGCCAAAGCATCAACTGTAAACATATTTTTTTAAAACCATATTGACATAAATGAATAATATTATACTTATACAGAAACGAAGATAATCTTGCATAGTATATTTTATCAGTTATCTTAGCCAACATCGATGTAATAGCTATGGGCCGATAATTATCAATAAATTCGTTGTCACCATTTTTATAAATCGGTATTACTAATACCTTTTTTAAACAAGTAGGATATTCACCTCTTATAAAAGATAAATTTACAATATGAGTCAAAGGACGGACTATGCTATGACTTATTAATCGAATTAGATCTAACGATATGCCATCATATCCCGGTGTTTTTTTATTCAATGATCTAATCACCTCCAGCACTTTTCTGTTGTTTCCAAAAGAACCAGGGAATTTTTTTGGCTACATGTTTTACCTAGTAATTCTTTATTAAAAGATCTGCGAGTATTTTTCTGCAGACTTACATCCGAAGCGAACCCACCGTTATTCTCATAATAAGATGCAAACGCGTTTGCAATATCAACAGCAGTATTAAAAACCTTATCAAGATATTTTATAGAACGAACACTTCTTTGAATATGTTTTTTCAAAATCGAATAAGGTAATTTATTAATATATCTCCAAAATTCAACAGGATTCCTACAATCCTGGAATTGTTTAGTATAAAAAGCTTTATCATCATTCCTTATACTTTGCTTTATTTTTATAGTCGATTTTTTATTTGATTTCTATTAGTAATAAAGCGATTATCCAGTTTTAAAAAAATTTTATTTTCTTTTAATAAATGTATTTTTTGTGTTATTAACAGTTTCGTTTCAAAAGAAAGCATTCTTTCGAGGTTATTTTTACGATGTTTATTTGAATTAATTTTAATAATCTTTTCTGGAACATATTTCTTAATAAATATCAACAATAGATCATAAAAATATGATATAGCATCTTGTAATGATTCAATTTTATAAAAATAATCCCAACTAAATGCAGACGATAGCGCAATGTTAAGTTTTCTTATATTTTCATCAGTAAATAACAATTTTTTAATGACATTATTCTCCGATTCAAACATTTTTTTCCTTATAAAGAATGCTAATCGGAAGATGATCAGATATCAAGTTAGGGCCTACCTCAAATTCAATGCTCTCCGTCGTCATTAGCACAAAGTCTAACAACGACGGAGCACCATAGCCATATCGAGTAGAAATTTGTGTATCTGCGAGTATAAATAGACCGATCAAAATAGAAAAATTATAAAGTTCCAAAGTTGAGGTCGATGCAGAATTCAATAGATCTATGTTAAAATCACCAACTATTAACAAATTATAATTTCTAGCTATTTGATAATCTAATAATTGTTGTAACATACAACACAAACTTTTCTTATTTATTTAGCTGTCAAGACTTAATATATCAAAAGGAATGAAAATGGAGTTGTAATATTTAAAAATAGCCTTCATATATGAAAATTAGTAGATTACATTTTCAGATTTCATTAGTAAAATAACACATGTGACATAACATAGGACTAAACATATACAATTAACAAAAAATAATCTTTTAATTTAGATATTTTTAACTTTTTACATTACAGTTGTTTTATTGTCATGTATATAAATAATACAGCGTTAGTGTCTATCGCCGTCTCCACAGCAAGTGACTGCAGTTGCACCGCAAAAGCTCGGACATCTTCTCCTCGCTGTTGCGTGCATGTGTGAAATTGTTGGAGTCGGAGTCGCACCGCAAAAGCTCGGGCATCTTCTCCTCACTGTTGCGTGCATGTGTGAAATTGTTGGAGTCGGATTGTGTATGGCGCCTTGACGAATCGTTGTAGCATGAGCGTTTTAAATGTTTTATAGTCGGTCACATCTTTAATTTTGAAATCGTGCCATGCGTATTCTCTGGTGATCCCTGAGAGCTTGCATTTAGCGATGCCTAACCGCTGTCGGTCCGTCCAGGATGCTAAGGTCGCGATTTCGTCTACCGCGCTAAAGAAGTCCAACATGCATTGAGTCGGTTCGCCCGAAAATGCGGGTATCATGCCGGTAAAAGCAAATGATCCCATGGAAGGCGTCTCCGTACGAGATACCGTCGAGTCCTGTGTCTCGCTAGTCATCTCGAAGTTAACTTGATTTTCCTCTGCCACTTTTATCGTTCTTAGGGCCTCTATTAATTACTTTTTATCCCTATTAGTTATTCCGGTTATGCAATTCGATAAATTACATTTTTGAAATTTTTATAAAAAAAAAAAAATTTTTTCATAAAACGAGTTATAAAATGCTGAAATTAAAAAAATTATTATAGATAACAGAATTAACCAATATTTTCCTATTAAAATAAACTAAAATATACAATTGATTCTCAGTATTTGTGGATTCCCTATTCGCATATTTGATTATTTGCGAAAATTTATTTGTAATCACAAATTCAATTTTCACAGTACTTTCGCGCTTATTTGTGGATTCATACTGAGCAGTAAAAATACTGATATAAATGTTACTCTCACTCCCGTAGTCTCTGTGTCGTTCTGCCTGAAGAGTCATTACCTATCCTTGCTCATTCTGAAGTTAACTCTCACTTATCCTATTTATTATTTTATTATGCTCTTTATTATTTATTGTTATTTTCAGTATTATTTAACATACAGTCAATTCTTGTTATTCACGATAGTTATCTTCAGTATTCGCAAAGAATTTATAGAACTATTATGCCTATGGGAAATATAGAGTTATGTTCCTGTGAACCTTTCTTCCCAACATTTTCATCCTTGATTTATGTTTTTTCTGTTTAAGGACACCTTGTTCAATGTGTATTACTGTACTTACAAATAATTACAGTAATCTTTATTTAAATTTTTTAAAACACTAACTATGTAGTAAATAAAATCTTATTTTTGATCGATAGTTTTTTGATGTTGCAAGATGTTTGATGTGACAGCTGACACTTTATTGTTTGATTTAACAGTTGACACATTGTTTTCTTGTATTGAAAAACTGTTTAAAACATTAACTATGTAGTAAATAAAATCTTAGTTTTGATTGATAGTTGTGGAAGGATGTTTGATGTGGCAGCTGACACATTGTCTTTCAAAACTGCATTGAAAAACTGCGTCAACCTTGTCTGCGTCACTTTTTCCTCAGATCTTCTAAAATCTCAGCATTGTGAGGCCCGCACGGCCCGCAGAGCCCGCAAAATATCAAAAGAGCAGTTCTCAACAGGCGGATAGCCTATGAGCGGTATGTGTGGCGTATGTAAGGATGAGTAGGAGACGTTAGACACAGACGGATTCGGAGACAACGTTCGTTAAAACAAACATCTTCCTTTATTAAGGAGAGAGATTGCTACAATATTTTAACCGACAAAGTTCGTCGGAGGACAAATACCTCTATAGTTATTTTACATAATTATAACCGACACATTTGCCGGAGGACAAATACCTTATTTACAGTAATACAACCGACAAAATTTGTCGGAGGACAAATACCTCTTTGATACACAAAAAAAATAAGGTTCTCCACTCCGTGAGGTTGGTCGGGCGTTTTCTTAGTTAGCGTATGAAAGGATGAGTAGGAGACGTTAGACACAGACGGATTCGGAGACAACGTTCGTTAAAACAAATAAAAATTTAAAATATTTTTCAATTAAAAAGATATCTTGTCTTCTTAAAATATACTAAGTTTAAATAAATGTTAGAACAATAATATCAAATCTAGATATAGTAGACTCAATTGTAGTAAACATTCATCTATGGTAAAAATAAAATATGTTCATCATATAATTTGTTTTTCCTAATCCACATGTATTTCAATATATGGTAATAATTTCTGTTATAATGAATTCTCACTTTGATTTTTGTGAACACAAAAATAATTCTTAAAAATAATGTCATTTTAATAACGTAATTCTTTGAAAAACTTTGTTATTTAATTCAGGGATCACTAAATGCCATTTTCTCATATGTTTTATGTTATTGCTCTGCTGGAAAATCACTTTATTACATTAGAAAAGAAAGATTTTCAGTTTTAAATTGTAATGGCATCGTCACACATCACAACATGCTGACACCCAGAATACTAAAATTATTTAAAATTGCAATAAAATGAATGATTTATAATTATAAGCACACTAGCTTTTTTTGTTATTTTGTTCTAACAACTACAGTTTCATGATTGTGATTTCTTTAACAGCTGTGAAGCTCCAGTTGTTAGTTGTGTTTAGTGTTAGAACAGTTAGTTTTTCAAAATTTATTCTGGATAGTTAAGATCTGGTTAGGCAGGACTCTGGAAACGTTGCAAAGTTATGACTGTGTGAGGCCTGCACGGCCCGCAAGATATCAAAACAGCGGTTCTCAACAGGCGGATGGCCTATAAGCGGCGTCGGAAGGCATCTCCGAACGAGTTACCGTCGGGTCCTGCGTCTCGCTAGTCATCTCGAAGTTAATAGGATTTTCCTCCGCCACTTTTATCGTTCTTAGGGCCTCTATTAATTACTTTTTATCCCTATTAATTACTTCTATCCCACTTCTGACACCAATGTGAGGCCCGCACGGCCTGCAAGATATCAAAACAGCGGTTTTCAACAGGCGGATGGCCTATAAGCCACGTGGGACGTCGGTAAGGATGAGTGGCGAGAGTTAGGACACAAGGATGGACTCGGAGACAACGTTCGTTAAAACAAACATCTTCCTTTTTTAAGGAGAGAGAGTTATTTTACAGAATTATAGCTGACAAATTTGCCGGAGGACAAATACCTTTTGGTTTTACAAAGGATAGAAAGGGGTCTCCCACTACGTGAAGCTGGTCAGGCGTTTTCTGAGTTTCTTCCGCCGAAGTTGTCCAATTCTCGTCTCGAAAGGAGAGAGAGTTATTTTACAGAATTATAGCCAACAAATTTGCCAGAGGACAAATACCTTTTGGTTTTACAAAGGATAGAAAGGGGTCTCCAACTATGTGAAGCTGGTCAGGCGTTTTCTGAGTTTCTTCCGCCGAAGTTGTCCAATTCTCGTCTCGGGGCGGCAAGTTTGATGAGCCCTTCTGGATGGAAAATGCGGCGGTCGGCACAGCTTCGGATCTCGGATGTTGGAGAGCAGTGACAGAGAGCAGGCGAGGTAGAGAGAGAGAGTCTTTGATGATTAGGTTGTATAGCCAAGTTGGCAAATATCTAACTGTTGGTAGATTACAAGAGCGATCCGAAAAGACGTCCGTACTCAATCGAGATGACAGAGAGCAGGCGAGGTAGAGAGAGAGAGTCTTTGATGATTAGGTTGTATAGCCAAGTTGGTGAATATCTAACTGATGGTAGATTACAAGAGCGATCCGAAAAGACGTCCGTACTCAATCAAGAGAAAGATCCGACTCCCCGATTGATTCTTCCAATTTCCCTTCTTTTTTCTCGGAGAAATAATAACAAACAAGTTCGCTCCCTTGGTCCCCGGGAGGTTGACCTCGCGACCTTTACCACATTAATTTATACACCCTCTTGAACACCTCTACGATATCATAGTGTCCGCACAGTCCAAATTCGGGGTGTTTATTATTGTTGAGGGGGATAGTGGCGATTGGGGTTTTCGGCACCAGCCAGACAGAGGCCACTCTCACCCGATATCGACATTAAAATTGTCAAGATCGCTAAGTTACGATCGGGTGAGAAGTGACGTCTTCCAGCAGGCCCTAGCCCTTGGATCCCACAACTGTTAGGTCGATTATTGCTAGTTTTGAATATTTGTGACTGCCTTGTTAATTGTAAGAAAGAAGAGAATTGAGAATTTTTGAATCTGCTATATCATATAATTTGCATATTATAATCAGATTTAAGTAATTTGCCTATTATACATCAATTATTTTCTTTTAATCTGATATATAATATGAAATAAAAATTTCTTCTCAGATTTGAAAATTGAAAATGTTACAATGCAAACAAGAAAACATATTGAAGAATGTGATAAAAATAGAATATAAATAAAATTTAATATAATATTCCATTTGGAAGAAGTATCATATTTCACAATTATCTTGTAATATTGCCATTGTTTGCATTTAGTATCTCCAAATGACTTTGAATCACTCCAGCTAATAGCCACTCTGCTTGCAAATAAAATAGAAAGTGTATTTGATTTGAATTTGGAAAAAGAGATATTGTTCTGAGAAATATAATACTTTGTTTATATAATTTTGATAAGAAAATGTTAGATTACATACATATTAAAAATCAGCAAACTATTGTAGAAAAATCATTTTTTGGATTAGATAGAAGGCACCTATCAGAAAATAAGATTTTATACATTTCAAAAATTTTGAATAAAATATGATTTTTTTTTTCTCATAGAAATCATAAAATATTAACATAAATACGTTTTACTATCAAATTTATTAAAATGCTTTGCTTTACAAATCAAAACCATTAAAAATCACTGATAAAACTCATATACAAATATTTGCATATTCTAATATACAACCAATAAGGGCTTAACAGTCAAAAATGTTCTTGCTATAATAAAGAGAGCTTTTATAGTAATCTCGATTTTATAATCTTATGATTTTTATAAATTTAAATGCTTTTTCAAATAATTTTTTTATATAATTATAAAAAAAATTATAATGTAATTATTTAATATTTTATTTGATTTGGAGTTATTTTCAAATGTAAGGCTCGCAGGCCCGAGGACGATGTTGACAGGTGTTGGCCTAAAGTGCAGTGAGAGAGACACGTAAGGATGGGTAATGAGAGTTGGCAGATAAAACAGAGACGACGTCCAACAAGAATAAGTTCCTTTATTTACGAGAAAGATTTTTAAACATTTTTCTCTTGACTAAAGAGAAGTACCTGTACAAATTCCAAAGTTGATGACGATGATAACGATGATGTTGAACACCAACACCAACAATCTTTAGTCCAAATATTAAAGTCTTTAGTCCTTAACACACTGTTATTGATGTCACAATTATTCACAGAAGTCGTAGATGGTCGATATCCATAATCTTTCCCCTTTCCAGTGCTAGAGAGTGATGGTGTGTGATTGATGGTATGCCAAACCGTGGATGAATTTTGGTCATTAATCGGAAAAATTCCGAGAAGATTGTCACATTCTGGCGAATAAGGTGGCTTGGACAGGTAACATAAGATTTCACAAGAAAATGGAGGAATGTAGAAAACAGATAACTTCAGAAATTAGCAAACAGTGGTTGGTCAGATGGAGGTGGACAGTAGGACAAGGGTAGAAGAGAACCAAGTGCCGATCGAGGGTGGCGCGGACTCTTAAATACCCGTGACCTTACTGACCCTTATTCCCAGGTTGGAGAACCAAGATGTTTACTTTTTTCTCAGAGCGTTCACCGAGCCAGGTGTCGGATTTGCAACTGAATGGCGGACACCTCATGTAAACATTCTCAGCGATTTATTGTTATTGTGGATGAAATTTGTGAGCTGATTGAACTGTCGTCATATTTCTTTTTGCATTTGTTTTAGTAAAATGTCTCCCCCTTGCTTGGAATTTCCCTGATTCTGTCTCTGTTCGGGGAGGGCTAATTCATGACCCCCATACAAATAATTATTTGCCTAGTTATTTGAATAACTAAGTTATTTTTTCCTATTATTTGTTATTTAACTTTTTTCAAATAACAAATAAATAAATAATTAACTGTTACTTTATTTACTAGTTAAATGATTATTTTTATCTTATTTGCTAACAATAGATGACACTTGAAAGAAATAATGGGATTTCCAAGTTATGCAAAAAGTTATTTATATCACATGAAGATTTTATTATTTGATTTAATTCATATGATTTTATATACCATCCTGTTTGTGCCAAGTTGACAGTATTATGCTGCTGCAAACCACCACCGGCTCGTCTGTCATTTACAGGTTGGATCCCGCAATCCCCTACTCCCTCACCATGAGATTCCACTCGTATTAGAATCTCTAGTATAATGTCAGATATTTGTAACCAGTCTTTAAGCTCAGAGAGAACTTCCATTCTACACCAATTAGATCAAACAATAACTCTTTTATTAGTAAAATAATCACAACTTACAAAAGTTATAACTTAACTGCGTTGGTCTTCCCTGCTTTAAAATTCTTCTTTGTTAATGTTCTCAAAAATTCTGTCAGCACTCAATGACTTTGCAGTAGGCGCCGCAACCAGTCCTCCTTCAACATCGCTGTAAGTAAAACAACCAATGCAGGGAGACAATCCAACCGCCCTCTACCAGGACTTTTAACAACCACTTCATTTACATACAGTATCAAAATTAAATGACTGCATTGGTATCCCCTGCTTTAAAATTCTTCTTTGTTAACGTTCTCAAAAATTCTGTCAGCAAACTATTGTAGACTTTGTAATAGGCACTTCAACCAGTTCTCCTTCAACATCGCTGTAACTAAAACAACCAATGCAGGGAGACAATCTAACCGCCCTCTACCAGGACTTTTAACAACCACTTCGTTTACATACAGTATCAAAATTAAACAATTTAGCATGTTGCAGAATAATAATCAAATTTTTTCTATTAACAATATAAAAATTAATAACCCTTTTTTAACAACAAAAATCCCTTACAAAATACTTTTCAAATCAAATTTACGTAACAAAGCACAAAGTTAACACTTCTGGGCTTCATCTGTTCTGACAAAAATGGCAACCCCCACAGCAACACCCAGCCTTTGGTAAGTTTTTGTTCATCACTCCTTACAGTATTTGCAAAGGAATCTTGGAACTGTGCACTTTGTATCAAGTCAGAAGTTAGTAATAATCTAATATTTGATAAATCATAAAACACATACTCAAATTTGCTAAAAGATATGAATCAAATGATAACATATGAATTAAACCATTATAAAAATGAATTAATTATTGAAATTAAAGACAGTTCAGTTGCATCAGAAAGTATTAAACTTAAATAATATACATAAAGTTCTTTCTCAATATTCTTAGAAGAGAGAGAGAGAGACATTATAAACAACTTTGTGATGATTATTATATACTTAATGAGAGGATAGATAAAATCAATGGTTGAGTTAAAAATATATTGAAATAAAATTTCACAAAGATCTGATAATTTAAAAAAGGTGACAGATGATAAATTGTTGTATACAGATAAATAATTAATTATTGAGTCAATTAACGAAAAATAAAAAACAAATAAAATAAAATCATATGTTCAATTATCTTTGAAGTCAGTGAAGTATAAAAGAAAGATCCCAGTCTTTAAACTTACTAAAATTAGTAAGAAAGAAAAATATAATTAATATTATGGGCAAATAATAATGCTACATAAAAGAAAAGTATAAATAATTTTGATACAAATGAAGAAATAGCTGATATAACATTACCAGAAGAGATTAATGACAAATATCTTCTTTTTATACTATTGATATATGTGGATCATATGCAGAGATTTTTTTAAATCTCTTATTCATCCTAAAATTGCAATTTTTGAAATGAGTAAATTTATGAAATTGTTTATTTATTCAGCCAAGAAAATACAAATGTGTAAATCCAAATTACCAGTATATGCTTCTTTTTGTGTGTCTGTATACAGAATTTATCAAGAATAATATTAAACAGAAATTTTGGCAAGTGAGACAGTTTTTTAATGATATATATTAAAAACAAATTGCACACAGAATACAAATAATAAATAATTCAAAAAATATTTAGAAATGGATTTAGTTTGCCAAGATTCTAAAATAAAATATTTTCCCTTCAGATGAATGGGAAATAAAAATAGCAAATAAGAATTTACTCCAGGCATTAAAAAATATAACAATTTTTAATTAAAATATTCAGTCTTTGAAAAGCAAATTAACATAATTTAAAGTTAATATTATCTTTAACTAATGTTAAACAGATTCTTTCTCAAATTGATAACATTTATACTGTATTTATGACTAGTTTTTGAGTTAGTTTATGATATGATATATATACAGTGAATTCCGCTTAATTGGGATACGTTGGGACTAAGCCATTTTGGCCCAATTAAGTGGCTGCCTCAATTAAACGAAGTAATAATAAATTCTAAAATAACATACAGGAATACTTCGATTATCGCGATTATTGTTGCCACGAAAAATACCACAATAATTGAATCTGCGATAATCGGGATAAATAATGCATGTAAAATGTGTGATCATTGCCAAGGATTTTTCAGGAAAAAAGAAATGTGTTAAACATACTAATCTTATAAGCTGATCACTATACGTTTCTTCTTGATAGCTATGGACTTGATATCATTCTTGTTTATTTTAGCATTCATTGTAGGGGTAAATAAGAAGAGAGATAATTATTCATATTCAGTACCAGCTCTAGAGGTCCCGATGCAGCTTTCTTGTAACATTTACTCAGCAATATTGTATATTGCTGAGTAATAATATTGAGAAAATTGTAATTTTGGCACTTCGATGTGGTGCATTGTCTGCTTACTGGGTTAAGCCGGTCCTGTCCACAGGTACTTCAGGTAAAAATGGACAGTTACTGATGAGTGGTGAGCAAGCGCTGTCAGATAAAAACGAAGTGCTAAAGAGAGCTACCTGGAGAGCAAATGTAATTTTGGTTACATATATAATGGGCTATATCTCGAGGCTACGATAATTCGAATTTGGAGCGCAATAATTGGAACTTTGGTATCAAATTTAAACCGCGCGCGATAATTCGAATTTGGAACGCAATAATTCGAATTTTGGTATCAAATTATAAACCGCGATAAATCGACGCAATAATTCGAATTTTGGTATCAAATTATAAACCGCGATAAATCGAAATCGCAATAATCGAAACAGCGTAATCGAGGTATTCCTGTAATTGGACGGCGCGTACACGCGTTTACGCACGGCACGCCGCTAAGGAAAGCACCGCGTATTAATTGCAATAATCGAAACCGCGATAATCGAGGTATTCCTGTATAATTTGATAACGATAATCAAAACCGCAGTAATCGAGGTATTCCTGTATGAAATTTCAGGTAAATAAATAATAATTGGGTACCTAATTTAATGCTTTATTAAAATAGATACCTAATTATTAATTTTTTACCGATCTCCTCTGACTTTGTCTTCAATACTGGGCTGCTGATATAGCAGCCCAGTATTGAAGACAAAGTCAGAGGAGATCGGTGCCTCATGCCTCGCCCGCTAACTATAGAAAACTATTGATCAAATATTTCTTTGACTTCTGGATCCTTTCCATCACGCTTTCTTTTGGATGTTCCGACTTCTGGATCCTTTCCATCACGCTTTCTTTTGGATGTTCCCGGAATAGATCCTTTCCATCACGTTTTCTTTTGGATGTTCCTGGAATTTCTTTCTCTTTTCCATCACGCTTTCTTTTGGATGTTCCCAGAATTTCTTTCTGTAATTCATCACACTTTCTTTTGAATGTTCCTGGAATTTTTTTCTGTAATGCCCATCCTCACGCAGTTGATTTTATTGTTGTAGGAGACGCGCTATGGTAGATTTTGCTTTCTTTTCGATGTTTCTGGAATTTCTTTCTGTAATGCCCACTCCTTACTCAGTTGATTTTCTTGTTGTAGGAGATGTACTATGGTAGGTTTGGTTTATTTCAGTGAGTCTGTGATAGCTTGTATTAAATGGCTGGCTTTTAATTTTATCCAGCAAAGCATGATGGCTTGTATTAAATGGTTGGCTTTTAATTTTATCCAGCAAAGCAAGTCTACAATGGCTTGTATTAAATGGCTGGTTTTTAATTTTATCCAGCAAGCAATTTTATATATTAAATGGCTGGCTTTTAATTTTATCCAGCAAAACAATTTTACTTGAAAGTGTAACTCCTTTCTTGACATCTTGGCAAAGATTTAAAAATGCAAAGCAATTTTATTCGAAAGTGTAAAATCCTTTCTTGACATCTTGGCCAAGATTTAAAAATTTTAAATGTGCAAAATCATTTCTTAGCATCTTGGCAAAGATTTAAAAATTTTAAATAAAATCAACACTGTAAATGATCTTGGTAAAGATTTAAAAATTTTAAATAAAATTGACACTGTAAATGAATATCTCTAGGTACAATGGCAGACTCTTAAGTAGACGCACACTTGCCAGACTCACCACGACAGATAGATATACTTGCCAGATGCACGACGATAGATAATTAATTTGCATCACACTGATCTTAAACAGACACACTTGCCAGACTCAGGATGATAGATAACTGATTCTCATCACACTAGTGTTGCCAAATACAATATTCCACACTTGCCAGACTCACGACGATAGATAACTAATTCTCATCTTGTTAGTGTTGCCGAATACAGTATTGTTGTGTATAATATTATTTATCAATGATAATATTTACTTATAATTTTACTAAAGAATGGATGTTTATATTAGTGCGACGACAGTGTGTCGACGATGTGTATATAATAGGATGCGAAGAAATGACCTGCTCCATTGTGTGACAGTGTGTCGAAGATGTGTATATAATAGGACGCGAAGAAATGACCCGCTCCATTATGTTAGTCTGTATTGTCTTGTAGAAAGGTTTAACCTGAAAAATTACCGGTATAATAAAATGTTATAATTTTTATAAAAGGATTTTTTTTAAGAAAGCACACAACAAATATTAGTGTATATAGTGTTTCCATACTTCAGAAAATCCCTAAAATATATCAAAAATTGTAAATTTCTTTTCTGTTACTGTGCCAATTAAGCATTTAAATTATGTATTAGTTTATTAGTTTGGTTTCCATGATTTCGCAATTATGCGTTGCCCCAGTTAAGCGGAATCCACTGTATTAATAATAATCTCTGGTAACATTTTCAGTTTTCTATGGCCCTGCTCAGCCAGTTCTCTTGGTGGTCCAATTAAGCAGAATCGACTGTTTTGTGTTAACTTGGACAATATTAAATGAGGACCTACTGTATTGCAATGTATTACACGTCTGCCCGAATTAACCAGTGTCCCAATTAAGCAGAATCCACTGTATATTGAATCAACAATATGACTAAATTGATTTCGTTAATATATATCAAAGTAATTAAATGAACTAATCCTATAGAATATAAACACATATTTTAATATTAATTAATGATTAATTTGTACTTGTTTTACTAATATATACTACTTTTAAGTCAGGCAAATAATATAAATTTGTAATTTAAATTTTGTTAAACAATATCATTGTTAACCAAGATTCTACTATATTTACATAGCTTTCTAATTTTGAGAGTTCTCATGGATTTTCAAAATTTTTATCATAAGATTTTAAGTTATGATTGATATATTTTTATAAAATCTTATTTCTCTCTGGACATATTATTAATTCCCAGCAAAAGTAATTATATTAAAATTATTTCATAATAATTCTATATAATTTTTAAAATATTTAATAAACTTTTTATACTTATTTGATATTGACATTAATTAATTTAATTCAGAAAAATAAATTATTTTAAAAGTTAATAAATGAATTTTTTTAATTTTACCAGTTAGCTCAGCTAGAACAAAAACATTCTTGCTTGAAAGAAGAGAAACATCAGTTGTTTCTTCAGTTAAAGAAAGTGCTTCATGAAGATGATAATAGAAGAAGAGCTATGGTAAAAGAAGCCAAGTATGTTGTGTGAGGAAATATATTATTTTTATTTTTTTTTTTTAATTTTTAAATTCAATTATTAAAAATTTTTATTTATATGTTTTGCTAAACTAAATAAATTCTGTTTAAACAAACAAGTTTTATACAGAATTACCAATCAAAATAATTCTATAAATAATGTGAATATGGAATTTATGACAGTTCCAACATATTCTATACTAATGATCTTTTTCTTATAAAAAACAATTTATTAATTTATATATCATTCCAAACTAGTACTCTAAAACTGAAAAGAGATATCAAAATTTTTTTCAACTTCAATTTTTCAAATATTGAACTTCATATTATCTGTGTATATATATAGAAAAATAATAGCTTCCATTTACATTTTCAAGAATTTACACCTTATTCATTCATTTTCTTCAAACATTTGCCAACACTATTAAAAGTTTAACCAGCCCATCATGGACTCCTGCTATTTTATTACCATATAATATATCTCATGGAGATTCAATAGCATTAAACCTTCAAAAATTAATTTTATTATTACAATTTTTAAAGGACAAGATTCAACTTGTTTGGTGCCAGGGTACAAAGAATTGAGGAAATGAGGTTGCAGATGGGTTGGCTAAGGAAAGGGCTTCTTGTCTTTTTAATGAACTTAATTCTGTCCTGGCATTAGATCTGATTCATTTGGGCAGGTTGTCAAGGACTGATTGGTAGCTCAATACTTCTCTCATTGCAGGTCTATCCTGAACTAAGGCAAGCAAAGCTCTTAGTTTAGGTTCTTCTTTATAGACAACTAAAAGAGTTGCTTGCATTGCATAAAAATGAAGCTAGGATTGTTACAGGGCTGCTTACCAGGCACTTCATCTTAGAAGGCATCTTCATTTAATTGAAATTGCTGATAGTCTCAATTATAAGATGATGTAAGGGAGGAAATGAAACTCCTTTTCATATTTTGTGTGAATGTGTGGTCCTTTAAGGTATGATCTTCTATGGTCGAATTTTCCTGCACCAAAAGATCTTTTTACAGTCCAATTGAAGAAGATACTGTCTTTTGTGAGTAAGACTGAACTATTTAAAACAGGGGTTCCCAACGAGGTCGAACCAAATTGTAAAAGGGGTCAATGATGAACAAGGGGTCTATTGGGGGTTGATAGCCGAATATGCACCGGCAATTGATCGGCATAATCAAGATCAAGATTTCATTGATTACAAAAAATTTATTAATAAAATTGATAATTAATTGTTTATTGATATCATGTAGTAAGGAAGAAATCATATGAAATAAATATAAGGGAAAAATACACTAAAATTATTTAATATATTTTAAAAACCAATAATATTTTTTTAAAATATATTAATTTTTTATGCAATAAGTGCTATATTAAAAAGTAAAACGCAAGAAGAATAGTACAAAAAATGACAAAACATAAATCTAATAAACCATTTTTTTCAAAACTTTTGTTAATATTCTCAGTCTAATTGTTATCTTTAAGTTATTTATGTACAATTATTTAGCAGCATACAAAATAATCATAATTTATGATTAATTTAATATGCTGTATATAATTATGATTATGTTGTATGCTGTATATTATAGAGAAAAATGTTAGGGGGTCGATGAAGAAAACCATTCTTTTAAAAGGGATCAATGCAAGAAAAAGGTTGGGAATCCCTGATTTACAGGATCCTGTTAGAAATGCACAATTCTTCACTGGTTAGTCACAGTGCTAGGGTTGTTTTAAGCCTTCCTTTCCTACAATCTACAATCTAGGAAAGTAGGTTTATAAAATCATCATGCTGTTTGTCTGTCCATTCATTTTCTCTCTCTCTCCAATAATAATTTTTCAACTAATGAGTGAGTGGATTTTCATGAAACTTGGAAGAGCCTATAAAAGTATTAAAAGTAATCTCAAGATCACATTATTTAATCCTCTAGCTTTAATCATTTTAAAATGATATATATTCAAATGTTTGAAATTCTGTCTTAATATATCTTGAACAGGTCATTAGACTTTTATGAAATTTAGCATTTTATTCAATCTTTATGATTAAGAGTTAATTAACTCTTTAACTGTAATCATTTAAAAATGGCAGTTGTTTAAACTTTAAAGATTTTTCTTTAATTACATTTAAACTGTTCAATGGAAATTTATAAAATTTAGCCTGGATGGATTAGGATAATAATGGCAAATTTGAAGTAAATTAATTCAATGTCTTTATTCATTTGTTTAAAAATGGCAGTTACTCAATTACTATAGATTTCTCTATAATAACTATGTAATTGCTAGCTTTTTGTGACATTCATCATAAATGAAATGATATTGAAGATGATTTTGATGATGATATTTTTAATCATATCAAAACAAAAAACATGTTCAGAAAATAGTCAATTAGTTCTTTTTGAACTGCTTACTGAAGCTATAATATTCTATAGATAAAAGAAGACTCTAAAGATTACACTACATTCAAAACTTTTTGGGCAAGTTTTAATGATCAATTTGGGAACTTTTCTTAAGAGTTCTCTTAATTATTTTAGATATTAAATGCTATATGAATTTATAAAGCATTATTTTTGAAAAATATTCAACCTTAATATCTTCAAGAACTTTAATTTTGAAACTTTATGACCCCAAAAATTTTTTCATGGCTTCATATGAGATTAAAACTTAAATGCAAAATTAGGGGTTTCAAAGTACAATATCTTTAAGACAGAGATTATACTTTAAAATATTAGCCATGTACTGAATAAAAATTTTGTAATTTAGCTTCTTTTTTTGTTAATATACTGTATATATGATGATGATTCGAGTGTCCAAATTTAGGAAATAATTAGAGAATAATTTAATTTCTTTTAGATACTATGTTCTCATGTAATAGCCCACTTGATTTTTACTTGTGTGGGCACTTGAAGACAGATATTTTGTATCAGATAAAGATACAAAACATGGACCATCTAAAAAAATATATTTAAGATGCATCCATAAAAGTGTTATCAATGTAGAGCATATGTGAATAAACTGATCATTTTGTGAACAAATAGACTATTTCCTGTATGCACAAAGACTTGAATTACCTTATATAAAGAACAAGTGCTAATTTAGTGAAATACAAACATCTCTCAATTTACGAGTACATTATTTATAAATTTTTACTTTAACAAACTGTCAGAGTGTACCACTTTTCAATTTCTGAAGATAATTTTCAAACAAAATTGAGCATGAATTTGGATAGTTTTCAAGGATTTTCAGCAAATGATAATTTCCTGAAAATTATAATTCTGATTGTAGCATAAAAATCACAATCCTTTTAATGGTGTAACAGCATCTGCCTGGGTGATATGCTTCCATTGGTGGATTAGTGTGCACATCTGGATGTTTATTTTTCTTTTGGTCAGGAGAAAAGGATAGTGTTCATTGGTAGGAGGGGATTAAGAGTGGTCGGGTATTGGGTAAAGTTTTACAATTATTATTTCTTCAGTCTGTAGTTTACAGATATGATGGGTTAATACCCAAAAGTACTTTATAATAAAATCTGTTTTGGTTCATTAAATAAAATTATTGTTTTGTGTTAATTATTATATTTTTTTGCAATCCTGGAAATTAAATGAATACATACACCTTGTAAATCAGGAATATATTGTGAGATCACTAAATATAGAAAGTTTTATAATTATCAATTTTTATTATTTATGATTGCATTTAAATTTTTATTTTTACTAATATTTAATAATTTTAATTTTCAGTGATGTTATATCTGGGACTCATTCTTATCCTCCTCCAGGATTGCCTGTAGGAGGACCACCACCAATGTATATGATTGGTAAGTTTACATTGTGTAGAATCAAAAACCCATATATATTCTATTATATTTAGTTAAGGGTAAAAGATGTTTACATTCAAATTTTTCAAAATTCAAAAAAACAAAATGATTCTTACTTTTGAAAATATATATAGTGACATTATCTAATCTACATAGACATCACTATTGACTTATGATCTCGTTATTGACTGAGTTAAAGATTATAATTCCATCAAAATGATACTAAATGGAATAAATTAAATATTGAATTATTGTTGTAAAGATAATATAAATGTTGGTGATAACCTATAAGTAAAAGTTAAACATTGTAAGAGGTATTTAAATGAATGTGAGTGTAAGACAATCATGTGTATTGCTATAAAAATGTGTTGTTGTCAATTAACCATCAAGGTGGTGTGACTTACAAGTGAAGTTATGCTTAGTGCATAAGAGAAATTCTTGTATATTGACCAGTGAATATATTTTTATATCAGTGTGGAGGTATTTTGTTTTAAGTAGACAAGATTATTTGGTACTGAATATTAATTTCTTTGGAGATTTTGTTATAAATAACTTTATTTTGATAGATTAAATAACTAATTACTAATTTTAAATGTTGAATTTATTTTTTGTTGAATTTTTTGTTTTTTGTTGAATTTATTTTTGGTTGAATAAAGCACTTTTTGAAATTTTCTATTGATTAATAAATCTCTTGTTTGCATTTCTAAATGTATATTTAGAGTCCATTAATAAACTTTATTATTATTATTATTATTATTATCATTATTATTATTATTATTATTGAATTTG
>AYEL01086053.1:0-25319 GCA_000484575.1 Olivierus martensii
TTTATATGTATATATTTAAAGTTTCAATAAAATATTTATTTTGGCAAATGGCATTAATATATCGATAACTAAAAATAAAAAAATCACGTAATTTATCGGTTTCAAATTTTTGTCGAATTTTAAGTGCTAAAGTCAGGGGGTAGGCTTATACATGGGTTATGCATTTTTACCGATTTTCAAACTCCAAAGTCGGGGGGGTCGGCTTATACACGGATCGGCTTATATTCGAGTATATACGGTAAGTTAGATCAGAAAAAGTAATATTTTTTTGACATTATAAAACTAATCATATATTCTTGTGTATAAGCCAAGGAATTTTTGAATAAAAGAGTTGGCTTATACACAGGGCAAAAAAAAAAAAAATTGAAAATTTTTTGAAGATAAGATTCATCAGCTTACTCGAGATGTATTTCTGCTGCAGCTTTGCACAAGACACACAATCTTGATATTAGTATCTGTACAAAAATGATCATCTTACTGATTCTTTCAATTTTTTTGTTAAAAACATGTAGATATGTATGTCTGGAATTTATTTATGTGACCTTATTTATTCCATTAGTGAACTAGATTTTGAAAATTTTTTTTAACTATAAAAGAAATTATCTATTTATTTGGAATGAATGTCATATTGTTCTAACACTTAAAAATTGAGAGGTTGGCTTATACACAGATTTCACACTTTTACTGATTTTTAAATTCCGAAATTGCAGTCAGCTTATACATGGATTGTCTTATATATGAATACATACAGTAATATAATCACAAAAAAATCTTTTACAATTTAATTTTGATATTAATTTTTAAAAATCTCTTATATGGTTTAAAAAATTATATTTTCCCTTAAAGTTATTATGTAATGAATTTCAAAACAGATTATGAGACAAAAGATTAACTATATTTAATTAATAATTAAATTTAAGACACACCTGTTCTTGTGGATCAATTATAAGTGGCCACCGTTTTCCTTTAGTAATTAAAACTGCATTTTCTCTAGATTGAGCATCTCTTGGTAATCCATAACTTTCCCATTGTTGAATTTCATAAGGATTAGTCATAAATCCAACTAAATTAAAATTGTTTGACACAGGAATTTCAAGTTCTATACTTCTATTAATCCATTCTTTAATAATCTAAAATTTGGAAAATAGAAGCAATTTTCTATTATATTCTTTAAATTATTCTATCATAACTTTTAATTAAATTATTATAAATATATGTGAGAGATTTAAATTTGATGTGAATTTTTCAGTTTGTTACTATAATGCTTATGTTTTATAATGTAGACTTATCATAGTGACCCTTATTAAAAAAAAGAGGACATCTGCATATGTTTCCATTTCAGTGGAATAATATTGCAATGAATATATAATTACATTATACATTATTATTAAATTTCCTTGTAACATATGAAATGGTTTGAAATTCATCAGAGACTTCAAGTGCAATATAGAGAATCTTTAGTCATATAGTGCAAATCATTCAAGAAGATTCAAGTGCATGTAAAATGACAAAGGTAGCAATTTGCTGTCAATTATATGACAATTTTATAGTTTAACAAGATTATAAGGAATAAAATAAGAATTACTGTATGTAAATTAGCTTCAAATCTAAATATTAGTATTAATAGTGTTGAAATCAAAAATCTGGAATTCAATAAAATCTGTACATAACAGATGTATAAACAGTTGTCTCTAGATTGATAGTAATGGGAATTCAAATTTCAATAGTTTTGTATAATTGATATGAGAGAAAGAGGATGATTTATTTAATTATATAACACTAAATAGTGTATATTGTAATATGCATCTTATTCCTGGAAAGTACTTCTTACTTACTTATTTATCTTATACTTTATTCCTGAAAGTAAACATGGTATAGAAAAATAAATTCATTTTCATTGAAAACAATTCAAAGTCATGGTATTGGCAAACAGATAATTACAATTATGTTTTTGAATGACTGGTTATATTTGCATAGGTTTCCTGGCCAATGTTTTAGAGTTCAAATATATGTCAATTTTTGCTTATTATTATTATTTGTAAAATCACATAAAAGGAAAAGAAGGTCAAAAAGTATTCAAAATAGTGTGTAGTAGTTTATGGATAATACCTAAATAATATTTATTGAAAAGCTCTAATAGTTTGAATTTTCCCAAACTGTTCCTCAGTATCAGTTGTCAGCTGAGCTATCCTGACTGTGATGTCACAAATTTGAAAATACTTCCTCTCTTCTACTTAAAATTTTTTTCTCTGATTTTATGTAAAAATGAAAAATTAATAAGAATTACTTTACACTTTGTTACATATACTTGTAACTTTGTGAAAAAGTTAACTCTGACCTATCCTATTATTATTTTATTATGCTCTTTATTATTTATTATTATTTTCTTTATTATTTAACATATTATATTTTAGTTTAAGAGTTAACTCACTTTTATGTTCTTTGTCTCATCAGTTGGAAATTATGAATTATGGACCAGAAATCCATCTTCCAATCGAACTCTTTTGGTTCTTGACGTCATCTAATCTAAATAATTTATCACTGATCTGATGTGAGAATATAAGAATGATCTCTTATTGATGTTTTATTCAGTACATAATTAATTTGTAAAGAGGATGACATGAATTGATTTGCTCTGTAAGCTAAGAAATTTGAACCTGTTGCATAATATTATGTAAATGGGACAAGCTTGGACCTGTAAGTCATTTGTATAAAAACATACATGTCAACTGACACATTGAGATGTTTGTGTTATAGTAGAGCTGATTAAGTGACTCTAGAATTTCTTGTAAAGATCAACAATGGCTTAAGTTTGTATCGGAGGTGAAAGTATTAGAATTAATTAATATTTAAAGTTATATTATTTGTGAATATTTAATTTTTGGATATTTGAATATTGATTAAATAAGTTTTGTTGATAATTTGATTGGTGTTATATTATAGCTTAAATAAATCTTTGGTTTACAATTTTGTACGTGCTTTTGAGTCAAATAAATTTATATTTTTTATTTAACTTTGTTTTGAGGATTTATTCAATTTATTAGTATTATTTTCTAACATTGTTTTATGCTATTTACGTCTAACACTGGTTTGATACTTTTAAGCCATAAGTTTTCTGGTTGTTTGTTTTTGTCAGTTAGATGTTAATTATTGATAAATTGGTTTGATTGGATATATTTATTGTAGGAAATAGTAAAAGACTTGAGCTCAGGCCAGACTCTGGATTTGTGGAGTCATTAAAACTATTAGGTCAGATTATAATTGTTATTGATATTTTTGATAATAGTGACTTTGCAACTTCCAAATAAACCTTCAAACAACTGGATATAAATATCTTAAAACTAGATATGTCGTATATCTTATGACCAACATATCTCCAAATATATTACATTACAGTCATTATTTTTTTGAATAATTAATATAAATATTTTATTTATTTTTATTAAAAAATGCTTTTTAATTATAGAGATGTAAAACTCTAACCGTTTTTGCAATGTGGCATCACAATTTGAACAACTCCCTCAGTCCTCTAAGTCATTTATTGTGACAAATCTGTTACCCTCCAATCTTTAACAGTGTGATATAGCTTATGGATGTACCCTTATTAACTCATACTTCTTAAATATCTATTAATCTTTCCTTAACCATAATATAACTAAAGTGATTATATTACTACATAATATAACTGAGTGATTTGTGTTTAACTTTTGTTTCATGATTCATGGATTACCTGGGACAAATTGTACCAAATATAATGTTCATGTAAATAAAATTAGCATGTAAACATTAAAGAAGACTAAATAACTAAGAAATAATAAGTAAATATTATTCAGATAATTCCATCATTACAAATTAATAAGAACAAGATGAAATCAAAGATTAAAAAAATTTTATCAAATCTGGCTCCATTTATTGATAAATATTAAATTATAAATTTTAATAATAACTTAAAAATAAATTTGCCCCAATTACAATAAACTTGTCTACAGTTTTGGCCCAGTGGTAGATTTAAGGTTTGTGAACCCTGTGCTCTGCATTTTTTGGACCCTAAATTATGTAAATACAGTAGACCCTGTATAACACAGTACTTATATAACACAATGAAAAAATTGTGATAATGACCATATAACACAGCTACAGGACATCATGTCCAATGAGCCTCTATAATGTATGTGATTCATATAACACAATTTCATGTAATGCAAAACATATATCTTGTATTATATGGGGACAACTGATATTTGAATTGTAATACATTACAGTGTTTCAAAAATGATGATTAGTAAAAAATACAGTAGGTATTTATCAGATTTATAAAATTCTCATCTTGTGTCTAGAATTATACAAACACAAAATTGAAAATTTCAATTATAGAAAAAAAAGGATAATGTACTACATAAGCAGTTTTTTTAGTCTATTTACTTAGAATGTGAGGGCTTTTGCTTATTCAGGGTCCTAAATTCTGTATCCAGTATGCATATCTATAAATCCAGCATTGCAGCAGCCAGTTTGTAAGATATTAGGGTATTATTCTAAAGATCTCCAGTTCAATTCCAGATTGGGACTAGCTTTATTTTCAGAAAAGTATTAAAATTTATATTTTAATTATTCATCAATAGATGGGACCATAGTGACTAAAATCTGTAGCATATTTTTTATACATAATATTTTTATTATTTCTAAAAATAATTTTAAATATCTTACAGATATTCTATATTCATTAGTGAAAGCTCCAAAGTAAGCAATGCATGCTGCTGACAATAAAGCATCTCCAATTACAACAATTAATTTTGCTTCATATTCCTAAAGAGAAATAAAATTAAAATCATTTAAAAAATATTATATAAAACAATTTTAAAGCTATCATTAATAATATTTTAAATACATATTATTAAATATTAAATGAGTTTTTCATTTTAAATTTTTTTTTTACGATTTTAAAGCTCAATACTCAAATATTGAGCTTTCCAAAACTTTTTACGATATAGTTCAATACAGCTCTTTAGTTGGTTTGTTGGGGTTTAATGGCACAAGGGCCCAATGGGCCAAACTGTGCCAGACACAGAGTTAAAAGAAAAAAATAAACAAATAAATAAATATGCACTTAAGATATAGCTCTTTTGCAAGTAAGAAATTTTTATTCTGGCATAATGTTTTCGGAGTATAAGTGGTCCCTCTTCAGTGCCTCTCACTTACAAAATAGAATACTAACAAAACATTACAATATCGAACATTATAAAAATTCTTTAAATCTGAACAATTTTAAGATAGAGAGATATATAAGATCTTGAATAAGAATCTGTGACATGCCAAGTATAGATAGAGAGACAAAATAGAATACTAACAAAACATTACAATATCGAACATTATAAAAATTCTTTAAATCTCCGAACAATTTTAAGATAGAGAGTTATATAAGATCTTGAATAAGAATCTGTGACATGCCAAATATAGGGTAGCATGGAAAAGAGGTCCCACCATGTTTGATAGCTTACGGAATGCTAAGGATGATGTCCCTACACTTAACAAAGCAGAGGTATATTCTGTCCCTATACATTTTAACCATGAAGGATCTACCCGGTATTACATAGGTAGTACAGCTCGGAATCTCTATAGAAGGCTAAAGGAGAACAGAAGTGACATTATTACAGGAAGACTGACCACTGCCCTTGCAATTAATGCATACGATAAAGACGTTACCATATAATGGAATGATGTCAGCTTAATAAAGGCCATGTTAGAGCCAAGGGGTCTAGCTATACATGACACTATGGAAATAGAAAGAAGATTACGTACAGACGACATTATTAATGAGTCAGGTCCAGTTGATCTACCAGAAGCATGGAAGTGGTGTGCTTACAACAGACTATAATGAACATCCAGCTATCCGAAAGGATACCGTAATTTATATGATAATTCTGTAGTGTAATTAAAGATATGCTTTGTGGTGAAGGGGTGCGAAAGAAACATAGGACAAGAAACAGTAAGGTTTCCACAGATACGATAATATGTCTTATGTATCATATAGGAGTGACAGGACTCAAAATTGTTTTTAATGAGTTTGTAATTTTTGTTTAGTGTTATATAAGAGTATATAGTATTTAAATGTTTAAAAGTTTGAAATATGTTCTTTTATTCTAAAGTGTTTTTTAAAATAATGACTGTTGTAATGTTCGCGTATTTACGATGTTCTATGTTAAAATTGTTTGGAGATTTAAAGAATTTTTATAATGTTCGATATTGTAATGTTTTGTTAGTATTCTATTTTGTAAGTGAGAGGCACTGAAGAGGGACCACTTATAGTCCGAAAACGTTATGCCAGAATAAAAATTTCTTACTTGCTAAAGAGCTGTATTGAACTATATCGTATTATTAAGCAAGTAGTTTCTGTGTTTTTCCCAAAACTTTTTTTAGTATAAGCTCATCAACTTCAGTTTCAGCAATTCTAGGTGGAATTTTTATCTGATGAAGCCCTCATAATGTTTGATTATGAAAGGTTGTATTCATCTATCACTGTATATCACCGTATCTATCTAACAATTAGTAGATACTTTTGCTGAAATAATGAGCAATGAGATCCTAAGCATCTAACTATACTTGAAGCAAAAAAGACAAGCAACAAGTTCATTATTTGAATATATTAATACAACTAGTAGATTTGGAAATTTATAAAAAAACCATCATTCTGTATTTATGCATAAAAATTCATATGATCCATAAGGATATAAATTGTAGCTTTCCATTCCTTTTTTCTTAAGGTATACACATATTGCTTTACACAAAAGTAAACAGTAGAGAAGAGAAAGTCAGTCTTATTCTTAAACAAAGAACACTATATGATAAAGTAAACTATACAGGGTGATTCAAAAAGGTTGTGCCAAAATTTACAGACTTGTAGAGGATAAAATTTTGATTAAAAAAGTCTAATCACATTTTTGATTTGATTGAAGTTCCATTTAAAAGATATAATGTGTGAAAGTTTTATGATGTCATTTCCGGTGCAATCAAAAACTATTTTTAAAATGTTTATTTACATTTTTAAAATCATCTATAAATTTTAACTACTTAAAAACTATATTTAAAAATCATAGTCTTGAGAACAGATTGTTTATTAAATTAAAGACTGATTATTTAAATGAAACATAATCGTTTTAAAAATGCAGCATTCATTTTCAAATATTAAATTGCTAACTCTTCCTGGTTTTGTAGTTGTGTACTGATTACTACAATCTTTTAGAGAGTGTTATGAATCACTATTGTTAGGCAGAATTGGTGGATATGCACCTTATTTATGGGTGCACCAGTGGGAATAGTAGATCGGCAGAACATCTTTACTGGAAGACGTTCTGCAATGCAGATGTCAGTTATTTTTGCAAACATTGAACATTTCATCTAACATCATTAATTAATTAAAGTTGCATTATTTTACAATTTTGTTAATTTAAGCCAATAAACTTAATTTCAATACAAATCCAAAATAAGACAGAATTAATGAGCACAAAAGGGATGTAAAAAATGCTAATTTAATGACTGCTCTAGTGAGAAGAGTTACGAACACAATGTTAAAATAAATTGGGAAGATAGCAGAGTGGTAAAACAGCCTGATAACGTAAATGAACTATAAATGGCAGAGGAAATACAGATATATGAAGGTAGTAAAGATGGAATAGTTATAAATGATAGGCAGGTAAATAGTATCTCTAAAGCTTGGAGATTCACTTTAGGGGAAGTTCCCCAATTTGAAAATGATGGAAGATGACTTTTGGCAAGAGAATAGCTGAGTTATTCTAGGACTTAAATATAATTTTATTATTATTTTTATGTGCATTTTTATTTATGATTATTTTATTTTAGTTTTTATAAATATTTAAAAAAAGATATATTATGAATATGAAAGAATATTTTAAGTGTGTAAATGTTTAAATTTTCTGTTCTTTGTTCTAAAATTATACGGTTCGATTTTTATTTTAATGTTGTTTGTTCCACAATTTGAATGCATTGTAAGAGTTGAGGATGGCATAAAAGCAGAAAACATTTCTCTAATTAAAGTGTTCTATAAAAATTGTACTGGTCTGCTTATTAGAGCTATAAAAAGTTTAATATATTAATTTCAATGCTTAATTTTTTCAACATTTCTTGTTTCTCATGTATCAAAATAGAAATGACATCATAAAACTTTCAAGTGTTATATCTTTTAAATATAGCCTCAAATCAAAAAACACAAATAGATTTTTTTTTACTCAGAATTTTATAGCATTTGCAAATTTATTTAAACCATTTCAAAATTGATTTAAACTTTTTTGCATGTACATTCAAACTTTTGATTACAAACAGTTTAACAAAATGGTGAAAAAAAGGAGTGAATAAATGAGTATAATATTTATATATTAAAATGAGGTGGTATAACTAGGGAGTGTGGTGGGTGCTGCCCACATCTGGTGACACTATCATGGAGGTGACACTCAATATTTTCAAATGTATGTTAAAAAAACATTTTTGTCAATTTTACAACTGTAAGCCATTTTTAACCACTTACCAAGCCCTTATATGTAGATACAGCTTTTAATGTTTAGGTTCTAGCAATAAATGTATCCTTATGAACTCTTAAATCCTTGCTTTCTAATGAATAAATATTTTATAAAACATTAAAATCCATACCTACATATAGGGCAATGATGAGCAAACTATGGCCCATGGGCCCCATGTGGCCTGCCACAATGATTTGTGCGGTCTGCAGTCCATGCACAAGTATAAGATTTTTTTTAAATTTTACTACAAAAATGTTAAATTACATAAACAAGCAACATAATTATTTAATTAAATTTAGTCTGCAGTCCATGCACAAGTATAAGATTTTTTTTAAATTTTACCACAAAAATGTTAAATTACATAAACAAGCAACATAATTATTTAATTAAATTTAGATTTTGTGTATTTTTAAAAATGTGGAATGTGATATTTTTGAATATATAACCTATTGGGGCAACAGATTTTGAGGCAATGTAGTGATAGGGAGCAGTCATGAAAATTCGTTGAAAACAAAATGTTGGTTTTCGACATGATTGCAGTATTTTTGTCAATACCTCATGTATCAGAAAGTAAAAACATTTTTTTATATGTGGCTTGCTAGATACTTTATAGAAGTCCGTGTGGCCTGTGGTCAGAAAAGTTTGTCTACCACTGATATAGGAGCTTGGTAAGCTGTTAAAAAGGGCTTACAGTTGTAAAATTGACAAAAATGTAATTTTTTAACATGTTTAAAAATATTGGGTATCACCTCCATGATGGTGTCACCAGGTATGGGCTGCATTTACTGCACTCTATAGTGATGTCACTACATTTTAATATACAGGAATACCTCGATTATCGCGATTTTCGATTTATCGCGGTTTATAATTTGATATGTAGTGATAGGGAGCAGTCATGAAAATTCATTGAAAACAAAATGTTGGTTTTCGACATGATTGCAGTATTTTTGTCAATACCTCATGTATCAGAAAGTAAAAACATTTTTTTATATGTGGCTTGCTAGATACTTTATAGAAGTCCGTGTGGCCTGTGGTCAGAAAAGTTTGTCTACCACTGATATAGGAGCTTGGTAAGCTGTTAAAAAGGGCTTACAGTTGTAAAATTGACAAAAATGTAATTTTTTAACATGTTTAAAAATATTGGGTATCACCTCCATGATGGTGTCACCAGGTATGGGCTGCATTTACTGCACTCTATAGTGATGTCACTACATTTTAATATACAGGAATACCTCGATTATCGCGATTTTCGATTTATCGCGGTTTATAATTTGATACCAAAATTCGAATTATTGCACTCCAAATTCGAATTATCGCGGTTTCGAGATGTAGCCCATTACATATGTAACCAGAATTATATTTACTCTCCAGGTAGCTCTCTTAAAGCACTTCGTTTTTATCCAAGGGAACTATTCACTACTCATCAGTAACTGTTTGCATTTGCCTGAAATACATGTGGACAAGGCCAGCTTAAACCCGGTAAGCAAACGATGCACCGTATCGGGGCGTCTTAGGAAGGAGAAACCAAAATTATTATTTTCTCAATATTGTAAAGGTGTTGAGTAGATGTTACAAGGAAGCTGCATTGGGGCACCGGGATCTCTAGAGCAGATATGGCTTATGGATATTTATTTCTTTTCTTATTTACTCCTACAATAAATGCTAAAATAAACAAGGATGATATCAAGTCTACAGCTATAAAAAAGAAATGTAATGATCAGCTTAGAAGATTAGCACATTTAACAGATTTCTTTTTTACCTCATACATAAAATTTAATCAATAGGTTTGAAAAATCCTTGGGTGATCACCCATTTTACATGTATTATTTATCCCGATTATCGCGGATTCGATTATTGTGGTATTTTTCGTGGCAACAATAACCGCGATAATCAAGGTATTCCTGTATTATTATTATACTCATTTATTCACTACTCTTTCTCACCATTTTGTTAAACTGTTTTTAGCTGAAAGTTTGAATGTGCATGCAAAAGGTTTAAATCAATTTGGAAATGCTATATTCTCTAGTCTGTAAATTCTGACACAATCTTTTTGAATCACCCTGTATAAATATATATATAATATTTTCAATTGTTTTTGATAATATTAAAAGTTAAAATGATATTATCTTCTCAAAATTATTATAAAATAAAAGTTTTAGAATAATATGATAAATTACTCTATACTAATATATACCTGAAGTGATGTTTCCCATCTCACTGCTTCATCTGAAAGTGCAAGAGTAAGTTGAGAAGCTCTTTTTAATTGTGTTGCAGTTTGTGTGATATCATTTCTTAATATTTCTTGTTTTTCTACATTTTGCTTATATTCAATTTTCAAATCACTAATATGTTTTTCCACTTCGGCAAGTTTAATTTGCTTTTCTTTTAAAGTAGCTTTAATTTCACTAAGTTCTTGTTCTGCTTCAGCTAATCTGAAAAATCAAAAATATTTTTTAATTCTAAAAATATTTAATTTTTCAAATAAGAATATAAATTACATAAAACTTAAAAGAATGATTTTATTTTTTGATATCATATAACCAGGAAGCAGAAAAAAATTGTAAAATATGTACCCATTATATTAATTTTAATTTCTAATTAAAATTTATGAATATTGAAAATGAGCAGCATATTTTGAATCTTAATAAAATTTATGATGAAAAATTTTTTTACATATGCACTTGTACAGTACATACATGTCATGTGTTTTTTTTTAAATAATAGAAATTAATTTATAAAACAGAAAGATATAATATTTATAGAATCTAATTCTACTCTTCTTTATATTTGATATTTTTTACTATATCATGTATTTTGAGATATTTGCAATAATTTTATTCCTAATCAGACAGCAATCATTATTGTTATTTCTATCTTTAATTATTACTATTATTATAATTTATTATTTAAAATGATTTTATAGAAACATAAAACAAAATTATAATAAAATGGTCTGATTAATTTAAAAAATCAATATGTTTTGGACCACTAATAATCTCCATCAGATGATTCAAAATAAATTTCAGTATGTTATCAGTACGAATTCTGTGTAGCTTATGAGATGACCATTTAATTGACCTTATTTCTATAATAAAATTTTAAATAATAATAGATAATTAATTTTATAAGAAATGAAATGATACATTTAGTAATTCAATTGCCTATCAACATTTGATATAATTTCAACAATATGAATATTATAAACATTATTTTAATAAAGTCAGACTAATTAAGTGAAACCTTAAAGAAAAGTGAATATAAATTAATATCCTACAATGAACCCCGAAATTATTGAATCTTACTACACTTGATTATTTTCTATACAGTAACTATATATACTCATGTATAAGCTGAGAAATTTTTTCCAAAAAAATTTTTAAGAAGTTTGGCTTATACACAGATAGTCAAAAATTGAAAAATTTGTCAAAGATAGTAAGATTTGGTGGCTCAAATACAAGGGGAAGCAGATGTGTTCCCATTAAATCTGCATTCTTGTTATATCTTCATGTTGGCCACATGATTAGCTATATTTCTTCTTATCATCATCAGCTTACTCATTTTTTCAAGTTTTTTGTTAAAAATATGTGGATATGTATGACTATACATAATACATAATGCTTTATAATAAAGGAATTTTAGTTTGAAAATGAAGTAGTTTTTTCTTTCCTTGCTCGAAGAGCTTAGTATAAGATATAAGTTATGTAAACCATAAATTCTGTGACTGATTAATGCAATTCCATGGGTTTCAGTCCATGATTCAATCTGATATATGGGAAATGTCCTGTTTTGTGCCTGATTCTTGTAGTTTTGTGTTCTTTATGTTTATTAAGATAATATATAGTGTCTTAATAAACATTAATAGTAAGAAATCCCTAAATTTTGAGTATTTATGACTTATGACCATTTCAACTTATGACGGTCAGATTTGTAATCAAATTTCAGGGCTGGCCATCTGGGGGGTGCAGTGGGTGCAATGCACCTGGGCCCCACAAATTGAGAGGCCCCAAAATGATCATGAACTAAATGTTTATATTAAAATTTTATAGTAATTAATTTTTCAAATGTATTTAATTTTTAAAAAAATGTATACTTTAGCTTATTTTTAAATTAGATTACTATACACTAGTGGTGGCCAACCCTGCGCCTGCAGACGCAAGTGTGCCTGCAGTTGGTCTGTTATGCGCCCACAAAATGATTTTCAAAAAATTAATTTAAAAATATTATTTTTTAACTTTTCTTAATCATATGAAAATAATTTTAAAATAAGTAGTAATAATTTTATTTCCATCTTTTTATTAGTTTGAATTTACTGCAAATCTACTAAAATAGCATTTCTATCTACTGAATGAGAATTGTAATTTACAAAATTATAAAAAATAAATAATAACTAAAAAATGTAGTCTAAATGTTTTTAATATGTTCAGACTTAGCACAAAAACATTTGATCTACCGACAGCAGTTGACAGGCTCCGAGCTGTGCGGAAAAAGGCTCGTGCGGACTCGGTTTGCATCATTCGCATTCGTGCTAAAATGTGTACATACGACAACGACACAATGGTATGTTATGCTTGTAAATTGATATTAACAATTGAATTGTGTATATTATCTGTTGAATAATTGTTTCCAATAATTCACAAATTTAATTATTTTTGGATAAAAATATTTATTTATAACAACAAAAAAAGAATTCTACTTAACATGTCTGAAGCAGGATCAAGTAAACGGCCATGTTTTTAACTTATACAGAAGTGAAGGTGGCTTAGCAGAGGCAAAGTATTAGAACGTTTTCTTTATTTGATTGTTGAAATAAAAGCATTTCTTGAACAAAAGGGGAAATTTCTAATACTCTTGAAAATCCTAATTGGCTAGATGATTTAGCTTTTTAGCTGACATTTCTCAGAAATTAAATCAGCTAAATCTCGAACTTCATGTGATTATGGATTGTTCTTTTCCTGTCCAAGTGAGCTGAAATTATATTATTATTTTAGTAGTGTATTTTTATTTTCATTCATATGTTTTATATTAGCAGAGATAGTCATATATTCTTTGGGTTTAAAATAATATATATTTCCAATAATAGTCTAATTATAATATTTTTAAATATTCAAATATAAAATTTAGTGAGTATATAAAAATATACATTTTATATAATTGAGTATTCCAATTAGAAAGCATCTGTTTTAGCCTCTTTTCAATTATAAGGATTTCCTGCTATATTAGACACCATCTTGGATAATGACATTGATTAAAACAATGGTTAATAGTACAAAGACAAACTAAATTGTTTTTGTTCTAATAACCATTAAAATAAAAGTATGTATTCTACAGAATATTTAATTAATTTTCTCATCATAAAATATTCAATCATGAAAGTGATCAAAGAATGGCTATCTGTAATAAATAAAAGTCACTGTCATGATTGCAAATTCATAAGTTGAAAACTACCTGTAATAATTATTACAGGTAGTCGACTTATGACAGTGATGTAATCAGTGAATCTATGGAATTTCATTGACCAATCATAGAACTTAAAGTCCCTGACCAAATGATCTGATATATGGAAAGTATCCTATTATGTGTCTGGTTCTTGTAGTTTTGTATTTATGTTTACTAGGAATATACATTATTTTAATAAACATTAGAAGTGAGAAATCCATGACTTACAACTATTTCAACTTATGAGGATGAAGTTCAAAGTCAAACCCATCAAAAAATCAAGGAATACCTGTATTTTTATTTAATATTGCAATTCAAATTATTATTATTGCATGTATGGGGACAAAGAATTTGGGTCTGATAATAGGGCATCACTCTACACCTCCATAAAAAATATAAAAGGAATGTAATCAGAGTGGTATATTAGTTGGATAAACAAGTGATAGAAATTGTTTATCGTGTCAGCTGGCCTGGAGAATCTTTTTTTCATGATTTAAAAACAAAAACTGGAAAGAAAATAACAATCAAATCAAAACTAATACAACTTGCAGGTGTTGCGATAAGACCGTAAATAAAGATAATGTAACAGAGAGAAAGACGATGACATAAAATATTGTCTTCTCCCTGGGAAAGAGTAAATAAAGAAAAGAACAATGGTTGCAGAGGAAAATTAGAAGGGCACATTCCATCCTTCTTTTCCTCCCTTCTTGATTAAAAAAAAAGTAAACAATTCAACCAGGCAGTTGGTTGCAAAACTTCTAGAGAGAAAGAAGCAAAAAAGAGGCATTTAAGAACTGTGAAGATAAAGGCATCGATCATTCTAAACACAGCAATCAACTTATGTTATGTGTCCTCTTGCCTAAATAACTCAAATATTAAAGTTCTTTATATTTAATATCTAAATTTTATTCACAAACCTGATCTATTAGTGTGTCTGTTATCAGCAAAGTATGAAATGCAGGCATTCTATAGAATGCCTGGCGTTTTTAGGCAAAGTATGAAACAATTAATATTATATATACTTTGCCTAGGCATTGTATATAATGCCTAGGCATTATATAGAATGACTGATGCTATTTAGGCAAAGTATTAAAAGAGTCATGAAATCAACATATGAAAATACATGAAAGATGTTAAATTAATACTTATTTATGAAAATTTAAAGGAACTTTAAAAATATCAATAATTTTGTCAAACAGGGTGCAAAATATATTTGATTCATTGTCTCTCAAAACTAAAAATAAAAACTATTTATCTGATGAATTATATTTTGAGCATATTTTAGGAGTATTTTTTAAGTGAGCTGAACATTTTAAAATTGCCTGTATATTTTTCCAGGAAAATTCAAAATCTGTGAAGTTTTTTGAATGATTTACCTTAAAATGTTTTTAAAACTAATTTTACAATTGCCTATATCTTCATCGATTATCATAATAACAGTAGAACCTTCAATAACATTCCTGATAAGAACAGAATTAATGATTTACTTGTTGAAAATCACATCATTTTAAAAAATACTCATTTGTTATTCTGCAAATTCCATTTATAGTATATAACTCATTTCCTATGGCTAAGATCTTCCAGTCTTATATTTACGTAAAAAATGAGTTTCATCTACTTCAGTACTACTGTTCCAAGAGATAAAATAAAATCAATTCATTTACATTCAATTTTTCCAAAAAAATTTTTTTTTGGGATCTTTTAAAAATTAAATATTCCAAGGCTGGAGTGTAAATGCCCATCTATAATAGTAAATCTAAAAGATTATTCTTCGTTTATTAGTCTTTTCATGATTTCATTTTGCCTCACCGCGGGGCCAGATTGGTGCAATCGATCCAATCGGCTTAGATCCGGCACTGAACAGAAGTATTTTATACTTTTCATTACTAAGTTCTTACTAAGTTCTAACTTAAACAATAAGTAATTATAAAACAATCCAATAATAACGTAACGTCTAACTGATGAAACAAACCAAAACATCGGAACTTACACTAAAAGTACCGATTAAGGGTTAGCAGTAAAACGAACGAAAACGATGTTAGAACTTTCATTAATAAATTGTATAAATTTCCAAACAAGTTTAAATAATAATAAAACTATAAATTTATTAGACTCAAAACACTTACAATTATGTTTAGCAAATGCTTTATTGAAACTATAATAAGCAACAATCAAGTATCCAACAAAGCTTGGTTAATCCAATTCAAATATCAAAATTTCCACAAAGGAATAAACCTTAATTACTACTTAACTTCTAATACCTCCACCTCCAATACAAACTTCCAATAATAGTTGATCCTTACAAGAAACTCACTTGTCACTTTGGCCAATTCTACGTCTGGAAATTCAGCACCTCAAAAACTTGTTGATTGCGTTGATCTTTTATACTCGAATGACGAATACGTCCGCACTTCGCTCATTTACATACTTATACGTAACAAGTTCAAATTTATTAGTTCACTAGAGTAATTCATTCATGTCATTATCTTTACAATTAATTTATATATCAAAAGGAGTAATTCATTTATGTAAACTTGTTTAAAGTTGTTAGTTTACAGAGTATTTCATTTATGTCATTATCTTTTAAAGTTATCAGTTTACAGAGTAATTCATTCATGTCATTATCTTTACAAAAATTTATTATCTGAACAAATTTATATATCGAACTATTGACACGGATCATTCTTATTTTCACATATCAGTTCAGTGGTAAAATTTATGTAGATAAGATGACATCATTAACAGGGATAGCTCTTCCGGATACGGGTTCCGACTCCGTATCACGTGATTGCCAACTACGACGGAGAAGCTTGAAGTAAGTTAACTTTTAAACTAAAATATAATACGTTAGCATATAGGAAAATAACGATAAATAAATAATAGAGTGCATAATAAAATAAAAATAGGATAGGTCAAAGTTAACTTCCTCACAGCCTATATAACATCAGTCATTCTATATAATACCTAGGCATTATATACAATGCCTAGGCAAAGTATATATAATATTAATCATTTCATACTTTGCCAGTAACATGTCTACTATCAAGGAAAGAACTAGGTTTTGTGACGTCATTTTACAAAATGTCATCTTCCATGGAAACAACTTTAATTTCGCAGTCTCAAGTGATGACCTATTGGCTTTTAAAACAGTTAAAAAAAAGAACGGTCTGTCACCTAAAAAGAACTTTAAACTTCTTAAACAATGTAAATTAAGAAAAAAGGCAGATTAAACTTTGATTGCCAGGAATCTAACATCAGTCATTTATCTCCTATGTATTAGCTGTAACAGCAAATAAAGATAAAACTTTGATGATTATACAGTGAAACCCCGATTTTGAAACTTTTCGGGGACCGGCCCGAAAAGTCAAACGAGCCAGGAAAACGCACGAAACCGGAAACTCTGATGACGTCATAATAAAAAAAAGTTATAAAGTCAAACGAGCCGGGAAAACGCACAAAACCGGAAACTCTGACGTCATAATAAAAAAGTTATATAATTAAAACGTAGGAAGAGGGAAAGTTTTAGATTGCATGTATAGGAAAATGCTCGGACTTCCGAAAATAGACGTTTAAAGCGGGAAAGTCGTACGATATGGGAACACACGAGCGGGGTTTCACTGTATTTTAATACACTGGTATACATATTTAATATTTTTATATAATTATAAGTTTGAGAAAACATAAATTTTGGATAACGTTAAGCAGGTGACATCATTTATTCGGGTTTTCACGTCAATAACTAAGATAGATAAAAAAGGTTAGGAAACTATATGTTAAATAACCAGGTTTTATTTATAATTTACTTATTTTGTAATGGACACAAACATCATGAATATTAGATATCAAGAACTTTAATATCCAGGTTATTTAGGCAAGTGGATGCATAACTTTGGGGGCCCTGGGTAACACTGTTTGGGAGCCTATCCAATTAACTCAAATTAACCTAACAATGAGAGCTACGTAAAATAACACACTTTAGAGAAGCTAGATTTTCACTCCCATTCTGAAAACTACCACATTATTTGCATAATTGATAAATGACAAAGTATAGATATATTTTGATTTTACCGACTACCAACAGAACCGACAGAAGATATACCCATATTTATTATTTACTCTCATTTAAAACATTGATATTTGATATTTCATTCAAATCCAAGTGTGACAAACCAACAATTTAAACTTTATATAGGTACGAAAAAATTGAATATAATTTATTTTTTCTTAAATTTTTAATTTAAATTGTTTTTATTTTTATTTTTTTGACTGCAAAGGGGACCCATTGATTGAACGGGACCCTGGGCTGCAGCTCATAAAGACCATGCCTAAATCTGCCTCTGATAACACTAGAGACAATTATAGTTCTTAATAGAATTATTTTTACAATTCCAATCAAGCAATGGGTTGAACTGTACTCAAATTAATAATTATCCAAAACTGTGCTGCGTCAATTTCAGAAGAAAGGAAGGCATCATTGAAAGACTGTAGCAAGGAGTTCAAATTGGAAGAAAATTTTATTATTTAAGGTATTTATCCTTATTTTCAATAATGATTGTCAGGTTGTTTCTGTAAAATCTCTCTCTAATAAAGGAAGTTGTTTGTTATCAAACATAGTCTCTGTTACTTTGTCACCAAGTCTCATTACCAGTCCAGACTCACACCATAGACCGCAGGTAGGCCATAAGCCTGTTGGTATCGTCCATAAGTTGCACACATCATTTTATTAATATATATACTTATGTATAAGTCAATCCATGTATAAGATGACCATCTATTTCAGATTTTTAAAATCGATAAAAATGTGAAACCAATATATAAGCCAACACATGAATAATGCAATTAAGCAAATGCTAGAACAATATGACATTCATTGAAATAAATCAATAATTTCTTTTATAATTTTAAAAGTCCAATTCACAATTGGAATAAATAAGATCACTTTGAAAAAGACCAGACTTACAGCATTGAAATATTACAATGTAACACACAAAGTAAAAGAAGGATGGAGAACAAGATATAATGTGAAGTGATCATGTTGCATTGCATCACATCCTGTTCTCCAATACTCACATTTCTCTGTAATACTCTTATTGAAGTGTTTGTTCAGCAGAAAATATCAAAAGAATATTGAAATTCTCATTTCAAATTTCAAAAAAACAATTTAATAAAATTTAAATAATAATAAATCAAAATCAAAGCACTCAATGGAAATTTTGCTGTAACTGATGGGAACAGAAACTGACCAGCACACACAATTGTCAGAAGTGCAAATCTGATGTCAAAATTAACTGTAAAATAATAATCACATATTTTATAAATGATTAGAACTATTTAAAGTCACATATTATTAATTAAAAACATTGAAGATCATTATATTTTTATTTAATATTAACTTATGATATATGCATTAGTGGCAGCCATGCTTATTCATTAAAAAAAGATTGATCTACACATTCCCAATCTTATTTATGAAGTACACAATACATTAATATTTTTAAATTCATTTAAATATTAACATTCATTTATATCTGCATATTTTTAATAATATAATCAAGAAGAAATAAGCATTTTTAAAAATAAATATAGCACATGCAGCCATTACCATAGCACAAAGAGGATGCAACATAATTGCTTTATATATTTTTGATCATATTTGTGCAGTGTCCAATATTTAAATATCTATAAAGATATTAATTTCTATACAGTAAGATAATGATATCTGTTACAAATAAATATTGGCAGATTTGATAGCTCAATCACAATCACAGAGTGTTTATAATGGGAACACAATGTGATTGAGCCCTCAAATCTTATGCTCTTTTGAAAAATTTTGCAATTTTTGATTATTTCATGTATAAGCCAAATCTCCTTTCAAAAATTTTTTTATGGAAAAATATCCTGACTTAACACATGAATATATACAGTAAATATTGATAATAAGGCAGTTTATTTAATCAATGAAACAAATCATTTAATATTGAATAACTATAGTAAATTCTCTGCTTTTTCTTTAGAAAAACTCAAAAGACAAAAATCAGCACTTGATGGATCAACTGAACTAAACTAATGTTAACCAACTTTTTCAACCCAATGTCCCACTGAAAAATCTTTCTTCACAACAACCCTTAGATTAGGGTATATATGAATACTTCCTATTTTCCCTTAAAATATGAATAATACAATATTGCAAAATTGTGAAATCTATGTTAAATTTGTGAAGATGTAACCCTGACCTGTCTTAAGTTATTTTTCTTTCTCTTTCCATATTATTATTTATTTGAAGTATTATGTTTAGTTTAAGAGTTAACTTACATTTGATGTCCTCCATCTCAGAAGTTTGAAATTATGAATTAAGGAATAGAATTTCTGTCTTTTCAATGACTCACTTGTCACATCTATTCTAAATGAATATCACTGATCCAATTCGAGAAATTGAAGAATGATCTCTTATCAATGATTTATAATATGTAAATAATTATCATCAAATTGTAATGATGATGACATGTATTGTCTACCTCTTTATTACACTGCTCCATAATTTCCAAATTACTTATTAATTTGAAATGATAAATAACTTTTAAAAATAATTTATTCTAATACTTCCACACACTGATACAGAAAAAGCAATCAGTTGTTGATATCACAAAAGAAAAATTGAGTGTCATTAATTAATTATAGCAAACTACACCTGACTGGCCTAGTGGCAAACATCTTTTTTTTATAGTAGTGACTTTAACATGTCCCATACTCAACTCATTTACATAGTCATGCAACAACTTCAGTTTCAACTTCATTTCAAATTAATAAATTTGTTGTTGTTTTGAATCTTTATAATTAAACAAGTTTTATCACTAACTTGTTTTGTGCATTTTATTGATTAAATAAAGCTTTTGTTAATACTTTTCATAAGTGTTTAGATTCAATAAATTACTTTTTATTATTTAACTTTATTTGTTTTTGACTTTATTTAATTTCTTAGTTATTAGTGCACTAACATATTTTTACTATTTACTTCTAACACATTTGTTATTTTAACCATGAAATTCTAGTTGTTTTTTTATCATGTTCATGTTAGATTTAGAATTGTTAGTTCATTTTTGGAAGTTTAGAAAATCTGACCAGGCTGAACTATGAAATCTTGCACAGTCATGAAAACCTTTAGGTAATATTAGAATTATTGATAGTGTTAAATATTGTGAATTTCCATATTTTACTTAATCTGTATTTAATGAATTGGGTACTACTCCTTTGCATTTATATGTTGAGGTTAATACCCAGGAAGGTTATAATAGGGTCTATTCAGTGTAGAAGAACTTCTTGGATCTATAAAATAGAACATTTGGATTTTGAATAGTTTATAATATAGAATTTACTATATTCAGACTAAAAAATGATTACTTACAATTATAATAAAATCTTTAAAAATTTTTATTATTATAGAATTCTTCACATTTTGCCATTACTGAATCATATAAACATCAATTATCATTTTTTATGTAAAAATTAACCATTTGTATATTAAATAGAATTGAACTAATACTTCAAATGTTGCATCAGACTGCCAAATATAGTGCTCCCTAATGAACCCAAATGCCCCTAAAGTTTGTAGTCATGCCAACATCTCCATGAAAGATTGTAATGCCCCCAAGAGGAATACTATTACCCATGTTGGGATTTGCTGAATTTAATGCTAGTTTTTGGTCTTTGATTTTTCTTTAATTGATATTTTTATAAAATACTCACTCTTTATGAAATTGGCAAAGATCCTCTATGTTTCCAAATAGAACATCAGTTTTACCATAAAAAGAGGATGGAACAAGATCTCTCATTGCTGGACTATCCATTTGATATTTATATCCCTAATTCAATTAAAATTTTTGTATTAATTGATATTTCAATATAAATAAGCATTAAATGTAAATATTAACTTATTACCTGAATAATGCTGGTAAGTTCTGAAACATATGCTTTTTCTGTTTCAATCAGTTCTGTCATTACATGACTGAAAAATTATGTTTTTCATTTTAAAGTTTTTATTCAAAATTTCTTTTTAAAAGTATTTGAATCTATATTACATTATATCAGTGTTTCTCAAACGGTGCACCCGGGCGCATTGATGCGCTCTGAAAAGTAGCCAGGTGCGCCCCAAGCAAATGAAATAACTTATGATTTTATATATCTGTGGGTTGGAGGTATAGGGCACTATGTCCATTTGTGGCCAAAATGAGATTATTGACACAATCATATGGGTTTCTCGTCCTCTACCCACAGGTATACAACACTTTGTCCTACATCAATAATTGGTAGAGTTACGGTGCTTTTAAATAACAGCAAGTCCATAACGAAAAACAACGTAAAACACCTTCAAACTGCTCTCCTGTAAAATGTAGTAAATGTGACATAGTGTCTTATACCTCTGACCCACAGATATATAAAAATATTCTGTATTTTTAAAAAGCTACGGATAGGCACGCAGCTGCCATGTCTAAGTCAAGTCTTTTTCATTTGATATTTTAAACTGGAACTCATTTTCCTATTTTGTAGTTTTATAGCTAATTTTATTTAAATGAAATTTAAAGTGTTCCTCAGAGTTTAACTTACTCTATAAGTGCACCCTGATTTAAAAAAGTTTGAGAAACACTTCATTATATTAATTTTATATTATTATTGAATAAAGATACAGTTGAAAACTGTAGATTAAAAATTAAGTTGACAATGTGAATAATAACACAAAAACAGCTTAAAAAATACTTTTGAGTATGTTTATAAGATATATATGGACATACTTTTGATTTTTTTAAGTATGTTTTTGTGTTACTGATAACTGAATCACAAAAAAAAATGTTTTTTTTGGTGCATTTAATATTTTTGATAAATTATACATGCAAGTACATACATTGTAATATATTTTAGCTTCATTGACTTTTATAATAATTTAAAACAACTTATTAAGCTATATATAGTTCACAATATGGTAATTTAAATTATTATTCATATTTTATTTCCTGATGTAAAATAAAAATAAACAGCAATGATCAGGAAAGAAAATTTTTATTGGATTTATTGTTTTTTATTTTATCTCTTAAATTATTTTAATACAGTAAATTTGTACATATAATGTGTATTCTTTATCAGAAAAAACAATTCTAGATAAACATCCAGTATCATTCTGGATATTGGGAACCAAATAAGTCAGGGATGGCAAACCTATGACAGAATACCCAAAGTGGCACGATGGAAAATTTTTTAGGCATGCAAAACATAGAGCTGATATATTGTTTTAATTAAATTATCATTTGGATCGGCATGTGAAAAATAGTTTTTACAAAAATTTAACCAATTTTGGCATGCACCCTTAAAAAGATTTTCCACCCTTGGAATAAATGGTCCAATTCCTGTAAATACAGTACTTTGTAATGCTAGGCTTATTTGGTTATTAATTTTACTGATAAAGATCTAGTGCTAGATCAAAAATATTTCAATTTATATGAATAAATTTCTTCCTAATGAATAGGCTAGTGTAGTGGTGGGCAAACTTTTCTGACTGCGGACCACACAGACTTTGTAAGATCTCTACCGGGCCACATGTAAAAAAAAAATGTTTTTACTTTCTGATAAATGAGGTACTCATAGTTGAGGAAAATACTGCGATCATGCCGAAAACCAATGTTCTGTTTTCAACAAATTTTCGAGGCAATGGTCGTGGTGGGGAGCGTGAATTTTCAATTTTCATGCTATCACTACCATTGCCCCAATAGGTTGTATATTCAAAAATATCGGAAAATTGGGTGTGGCACACTCCAGATTTTTTTTAAATGGGTGTTTTAGCATACAAAATCTAAATTTAATTAAATAATTATGTTGCTTGTTTATGTAATTTAACATTTTTGTGGTAAAATTTTTAAAAAATCTTACACTTGTGCACGGACCACGGGCCGCACACATCGTCATGGTGGGCCAGATGTGGCCCGCAGGCCATAGTTTGCCCATCACTAGGATAGTGAATTATTATTTAGTTTCATTGTATTAAAACTATTAAAATAAACATTAAACTTAAATAATAACTGCTTAATCCTATATAAGAATATAAAAACCAATTAATACAGCACTAATAAGCAGGAATCAATATAAAAGCATTTTATTACTTGAAGTACCTTCGGAAAATTCCATTGTCAGCACAATACAATGACAAAAAACAAGATACCGTATTTGCCGGCGTATAAGACGCACCCTCTTTTTTATACACATTTTTGAAGGATAAAACTTTATTACTGATCATTATAATGAATTTACAGTATTTTAAATATAAAGTAATACAAACAGCAAATACTTTCTGCAAATACCCAATCTATCTGGGAAAGAACACCTTTTAATCTTCTTCGTCAAGACCCAGACACTCATCTCCAGAGTTAAATGAAGAGTCACTTGAAACCTCTTCTAAATCAGCATCTGAGTCCTCATACAACAAATTGTCCTCTGTACCATCCATTGCATTACTAATGCCACATTTCTTAAATGATTTAACCACTGTCTCTGTTTTCACAGCATCCCATGAAGCTTTGACCCATTCACAAACTTGAGAAATGCTAGGCCCAGCTGTGATCGTCGATGAAAGCGCATGCGCATTCATTGAACTCTACGTAACTAATATTCCCACACTCCGCAAGGAAACAAGAAAGAAATCGCATAACTCCGAATAGAGGAAATTTCCAGAAATGAATGTAATCAAAAACTGAGTATCGGCGTATAAGACGCACCCCGTTTTTCAGACCTATTTTCAAAGAAAAAAAGTGCGTCTTATACGCCGGCAAATACGGTACATTAGGCATCCTAACCTTAAAATGAGACTTGCTTTTGAGGTTTTTAAGCGTTTTCAGAATTCTGTAACCCTAAATGGGACCTGTGTCTGTTGGGTTAAGGGACACTCTGCATTATATGGTAACGAGCTAGCTGACACACTGGCACGCACTGCTTATTTAAACAAGAACACATTTTATAATACTCTACCGGTTACATATGTTAAAGGCTTTCTACGCAGGGGATCACAGAGCAGTTGTTCTATTAGATGGGAGACTGATAATAAGGGAGAGCTTACTCATAGATTCTTTCCTAGTCTTAATAGTCGGTTAAATGTCAACCTTGGGGTTTTTCATCGCGGATTAACGGCTTTCTTAACACAGCATGGGAAGTTAAATTTTTATTTGAACAGGTTCAAAATTCTGGCATCTCCTAGATGTAATTGTAATTGTGGTGACGACGATACTGTAGAGCACATTGTTTACGACTGTTGCCTCTTTGATTTGTGGCGGAGAAAGCTGATTACACATTTTCACGAACAACTTATGCCATGGCCTG
>AYEL01086055.1:0-17455 GCA_000484575.1 Olivierus martensii
TTTGATGATGATATGAGACGCAATTCCTGGTAAGTTATTAATTTAGATGATGAACAATGATGTAAAATATGAAAATAAATATTTACAATAAACTTAACACTAACTGTTTAAGAGTTATTCATTGTGAAGTTAGCTAATGGCCAGAATCTCACAAAGCAAGAACCAATTACCATATTTTCCATAGAGTTAATACTTCGATTAGCGCGAGAAATTCGTGGAACCAATTATTCGCGCTAATCGAGGCCTACCTGTATATTATGATAAAAGTTAGCAAGTATTTATAAAAAGCATAGAAAATGAACAAAAATAAACAAGAAACATTCATAATTTAATGTTTTCATTCTGCAACTATATATAAGTTCTGGCCTCAAACATCCAACTGCTGATTCTCACATATCTTAACCTAAACTTGTATATAAATAAAAAAAGTCTCTGTTGCTATGTTGTGGAAATGCCTGATATTCTTAAAAATACAACTCATTTGTATATGCTTATATTAATTAAGTTTATCTAAGACAAGCATCTTGTGTCATCTATCAATATATGAACTTTTTTTTTGATACTTATTTAAATGAAAACAAGAAAATTAATAGTAAACCTACAAAATTAATTTACTTATTCTCTTTAATAAAGAATATAGATCAGTGCTGTCCAATTATAATGAACCTGAGGGCCATAAGTCGTATTTACTAGAGATATGGAGGCCACAGTTACAAAAAAGGGGGAAGGGCTTTGGTACTTGATACACTATTGTCTCTACAAATGAATGCATAAATGCTTTTTGGAAACCAATTTTATTTCCAGATTAGCACACCTTATTACAAAATTATATTTATCAAATTGCATCCAATAAATATATATACAAAAAGTTATAAAATATAAACAGTTAAAAATTATAAAAATAGTATGTACCTATTTAATGTATGAGAAAGTGGGCAGCAGCATTTACAAGGGCTGGATATTTACATCCATTCCTGTTTAGTTATCCGAATATGTAATATGTAAAAGAAGAATCTCCAAGGTAGGTTCCGAATCGATTCTTAACAATTTTCATGTTCCTATTTAATGTATGAGAAAGTGGGCAGCAGCATTTACAAGGGCTGGATATTTACATCCATTCCTGTTTAGTTATCCGAATATGTAATATGTAAAAGAAGAATCTCCAAGGTAGGTTCCGAATCGATTCTTAACAATTTTCATGTTAGAAAATGCACCTTCACACAAATAAGTACTACCAAATGTTGATATTACTTTCCAACCAAAATCACAAAAGTTAGGAAAACGTTTGTTAAACAAAGCAGTTTATCCATGTGATTTGTTATGAAAAAGTCATTTTTTCACTGCTACTAATATACTCGATTTTCATTTTCTATTTTATGTTTTTTTCTCATTCATTTCACAAATGCAACAAACTCGTGGTAAAATAAAAATTAAATTAAAACAGAATCTCACACCAGCAGTCACACAATCACTGAAATGATGTGTGTTAGAAACCAAAAAAATAACTAAATTACAGTCAGAATTCAAAACTTTAAACTGAAATAGCTAAAACTAAAATTGACATGATTGAAAGTCTATAAAATTGTGATGTCATCGATAGCTTGTTGATCATTAAATAATTACTAATAATTAAATTAATTAATAAATATAATTCAATTTTAAAATTCTTTTTACTAATCTTATAAAAAAAGTATTAAATAAAAGTGAAAAAACATTAAAAAGTAATATTATATCATAAATCGTGAAGGTCTCATGGGCGGCACAAAATGGCTTGGCAGGACACCTTTTGGAAAGCCCTGCTATAGATTATTTTTATATAAAGGAATACCTTGATTATCGCGGTTATTGTTGCCACGAAAAACACCGCAATAATCGGGATAAATAATGCATGTAAAATGGGTGATCGTTGCCAAGGATTTTTCAAATCTATTGATTAAATTTTATATGAGGTAAAAAAGAAATCTGTTAAAAGTGCTAATCTTTTAAGCTGATCATTACGTTTCTTCTTAATAGCTGTAGACTTGATATCATTCTTGTTTCATTCATTGTTTCATTCATTGTTGTTTCATTCATTGTAAATAAAAAGAGAAATAAATATCCACATGCAGATTCTCCTCTAGAGATCCCGGCGCCCTAAACGTGCTAATCTTTTTAAGCTGATCATTACGTTTCTTCTTAATAGCTGTAGACTTGATATCATCCTTGTTTATCTCCCCTTTTCATTCTCCCCTAATTAAACACTCCTAAGTTTATTGGTGAAGATCCCATGTGGGGCAGAAGTTCTATCCCATATATCACATACTTATAGATTTTTGTCTGTTTAGAAGTCCAAAAAAAATCCAAAAGTATGGGATTCTGGAATTGATCTTGGAATTTCAAATGATACCCGAAAGATTAATCATGCAGCATCCGCCAATAGCGACTACATACACATTTTCCTTTCATCATTTATCTCATGAATGGCTTAACAATGGAGAAGCAGGGTGAACCATATTAATATTTTTATTAATTAACTGTAAAGTAAGGTCATATTCAAAATATTCAGATTAAATTGATTATTATTTACATTTCCAATAATGTACAATCAACAACATAGCTAGGTATAATTCTTGTAACATTTAATACTTGAAACGAGTAAAGTGAGAGAGAAATACAAATGATACAAGGACATGCAGTTTGACCACGCACGAGATAAATTCTATCGTGAGATATCACAATTCGATAGTATAAAAAATATATATAAAAATATTATGAAGTATGCTATCAAATTCGTAATTACAAAGTACTAGCATTGGAATTTTGAAAATTTACAGCACCAACGATGAATAATAAAAAAATTTCAAAAGAAAATAACTTCTAAGTCCGTGTAACTCGACATCAACTTGGACGGCCTACGAGAATTCTTTCTAAAACTCGAAATTACGTGCACTAACGATTGATTATAAATTAATAAAAAATAAGAGGAGGTCTACTTAACTTGATACAAATTATAAAATAATAACATATATACTCTTAAAGCGCTATGAACTTATCGTCATATTAAATGCTGAAATAAAACAATTTACTTCAGAATTTTTATATCATTGTATTTATCAAACATAAAATAAGTAGACCTACTATATAAGCTTATTGTAATAACAAAACCACACTGTATTAATATTTGGTTTACTTTTATGAATAATAATAAAAAATATAATAAAATCAAAAATTCTTTCAGAGATGTACTGTATATTCCTTTAAAGAAATATATTTGACTAAAACTGATTAATACCCGTTACAGACTAGACCGCTTAAAGTACTTTAAGGTCGAATTTAACGGAATAATGCTTTCCAGACACGAAATATTAAAATACGTTAAGAGTTAAAGTACTTTAAGTTAACGGATGTCCCTCATTTAAAATTCTGCGAAAAAGTGTTAAAATTTAACAGAAAGATTTCAAAAATTAATGATAAACTTTTCATCAATTAAAAAGAAAAATATTTCATAATTATGGCAAGCACAAAGTGATTATTAGCAGATTAAATATTTAATGTCAGATCATCCCATAAGTAATATCGTTCTTTGCATGTCCCACAACTACTGATTCTAGCTATCAGACAATGAAGTAGACCAATCATTGGCCACAATCATCCATTCATCCCATTCAACCGTAAAGAATAATCCTTTTATTTTTCAAAATTATAATGAATGCTGGAATTTCGAATTTATTAAAATAATGAAAAAAAAACAATAATTTCTGTATAAATTTAAAATTACTATTTACAGTCATTCCAACTATTTAGCGAAAACTTTTCATAAATTGAGTTTCACAGTTTAGTGAAAAAATTTCACAAAATTTCACAAAATTGATTGCACTAAATAATGAACAGTGAGTAAGTGAATAGAGTATTAAATAGTGAATAGTGAGTAAAATTTTACGAATACGTTTCAACGTTTAACGAAAACATTTAAAATTCTGCGAAAAAGTGTTAAAATTTAACAGAAAGATTTCAAAAATTAATGATAAACTTTTCATCAATTAAAAAGAAAAATATTTCATAATTATGGCAAGCACAAAGTGATTATTAGCAGATTAAATATTTAATGTTAGATCATCCCATAAGTAATATCTTTCTTTGCATGTCCCACAACTACTGCTTCTGGCTATCAGACAATGAAGTAGACCAATCATTGGCCACAATCATCCATTCATCCCATTCAACTATTCATAGGCATCTATAGGATTCACTATGTTTCAAAACTGGGTAAGTGGATATCTCATGAGTTCACACCACAAAATCTGTGACAACATGAAGACATTTGCAGTTCTTTGCTTTCCTGTGAAAATAAGACTGATTATAGGAGATGAAAAATGATAGGATTCACTATGTTTCAAAACTGAGTAAGTGGATATCTCATGAGTTCACACCACAAAATCTGTGACAACATGTGGACATTTGCAGTTCTTTGCTTTCCTGTGAAAATAAGACTGATTATAAGAGATGAAAAATGGATTATGTATCACAATATTAAGCACAAACATCAGCAGCTTCAATAACAGATCTGCCTGCAGCAGTGTCTAAATCTTGACATGTTCCACATAAGATTTTAATGAATGTTTGGTGGAATATGCAAGGTATAATCTATTATGAGCTTCTACCAAAGACCAAATCATTATAGGGGAAGTCTACTGTCGGCAGCTAGAGCGTCTATTCATTGCCTTGCAAGAAAAACGTTTGGCACTCTTAATAATTAAGGAATGATGCCCTTGTGAAACGATACATATCCAGAATGGCTTATGCCAAGTTGCAAGAATTCGGATGGAAAAACTTCCCCATCCAGCATATTCTCCTGATCTTGTATCATCTGATTATCATCTGTTTTTCAGCCTATAGATATCTTTCTGGGGAAAAACTTCGAAATGTCAAGGAGGTGCGCCAAATCCTGTTTGAAATTTTTGGATCAAAATTCATGGCTTTTTCGAATCTGGCATTCAAAAACTTGTTGAACAGTGGGAGAAGATTGTAAGTACTGAAGGCATTTATTATGATGATTAAAAAAATTTGTTCTAGGTAAATTTTGTTTGTTGTCTTCACACATGCAAAAAACGACATTACTTATGAGATGACCTGATATATATGTATTAAATTAAATATTCTATATCTATGCTAAATTTCGTTATTTGGTAATTTTGGCCGAATTTTTGAGAATGAAGGAAATCAAATGCAGAATAAATTTTCTGTTGTATTCTCAATCCAATTGAGGAGACTTTCTCCGTGATCAAAAATAGAACATATTCAATTAGTCAAGACCTAAAACTTCGGAGAATCTATTCAAATCAACGATAACAATCATAAATCAAAGAATAAATTAAAATAATTTTTATATTTTATGTCGAAGATGCCTGTATTTCTTTCAATTAGCCGCATGTTTCATTGAATTTATAAAATAGAATAACAAGTTTCTTCTTTTCAAATGCATTTTTTTATGAATTACGTATATATTGTAATTTTGCAAGTAATTCACTTGTAAATATTTAATTTGTTAACAAACAATTTGTATTTGCCGTAATTATGAAATGTTATCTTAATTGGTGAAAAGTTTTCCCTAATTTTGAAATCTTTCCGTTAAATTTTAAAACTTGCACAGATTTTTAATGTTTTCTTTTAAATGTTGAAATGTAATCACTACAATTTTGAAAATACATTCAGTGAAACCTGTTAAAATGATACAGTACACCTTGATACAGTGACTACCTGGCTTAAGAGACCAAATTTCAAAAACTAGTTTGTTTCTCATAGGATGTAATGCTATTTTTGTTCTGAGTAGTGACCACCTGTTTAATGAGTGTATTGACCATTCACTTAATTAGTTTTAAGAAATTTTACTTTGCTTGTCACTTTAGCAAGGTTAATTTTTTCCATTAGATAAAATTCTAAGGATTAGTATTCCATTAGAATTTTTCTTTTATTATAAAATAATCTGTTAAATCAATATATTAAAAAACAAATATGATAATATTATTGCATATGTACCTTTATACAGTATTTTAATTTAAGTTTGACTGTTAAATGCATATATATATAGGTTAGTATATTAATTGTAATACACTACATGCTTGCTATAAAACTTTATCAAAAGGTAATATGTCATTATCGCTTGATTGCAAGTGATGATTTTAATTAATATAAATTTGCAGTTTGGAATAATCTGTTCTTTTTTTGGGGAAGGAGGAGAGTCATTGTCCTGTACAGTGACCACCTGTGAAAAATGACCAGTCAGGTCGGACCCAAAGGGTGGTCGCTTTAACAGGTTCCACTACTACATATTTCATTATTTAGTACAATCATATTGCTATTTTGAAAATTTTTCACTAATTTGTGATTTTTTTTCCACAAATTTCTAAAAAGTTTTCGATAAATAATTGGAAGGACTGTATAGCACTTATTATTTTACAAAATGATCACGATGTTTTCGTTCTTTAGATAGGTTATTAACAAACATTCATAAAATGTTTAAATTTTATTTATGAGAAATACAGATTTGAATTACAGAGTAATCAATTAAGAAAAATAAAAACAAAAACTTTTGACAGTCATGCTGCTAACAGTCTCCTGATTTTCAGGCATGAATTAGTAAATAATTGCAAGGAATCGAAGATCTGTCAACTTTCATCACTTCTGACATCCTGATGTCGACTGATAGCATGCCCATGAGTAGAAGGGTATATAAAATTGTCGCTATTAAAATAATGCACTACTATATTTGTATCAGAGCGGCATATTGCAATATTCCCCAGACTTATTTTTATGTATATTTAAAATTTCAAAATAAAAAAACAATAAAATTGTCATTTATATTTAATTTTATTTTTATCCAATTAGCAATAATTAAATCATTTAAAACATTATGATACATAATAAATTATGAACTGTTTAAATTTAATACATACTAACAATTAACACACTGTATTTTCAATGTTGTCTATCTTATTATACTTTACAATAATTAATTTTCAAAATATTTCCTATTAAACTTGGAATAAATATCTGGAATAGTATAATTACTAGATACAATATATGATAATATTTGTGAGAAACTGTTATAAAATAAATTATATAAATCATTTCGTATTTTATTACTTAGCATAGTTTGCATCATATTTTCAAACATAGCTCCTCCTTTATCGAGATACGAAAAATTAATCGAAATTAATCCAATGTTGTCAACTGAAAATTCTGTAATTCTTGATTTTTCGTTCATTGTGTTAAAGGCAACTTGAATAAATAAGGATGTTGGGTCAACATAGGCTTTAGAAATAAATACTAACGATAAATCATCTTCGATTCTCAACTCGCTTAAATATTCAACTTGTAATGATGAAAAAATTAAAGTACAACTAGTAAGTACGTCATTGGTCGTTACCTGGGTTTCACAATCGTGACTTCTTTTAACATTATTTAAGTTCATTATTTTTCCATTCCTAAATCTAATTTTGACATCTGTTGTTATTATTTGGTGTAAACTAAAAGGACCTAATCTAAAGTGACGTTCAGTAGGAAGTTCTTCGTTGAGAATATCATCAACGTATTTATTTGTATTTTTTATAACAGTCGATTGAAGCCCATTTACTGGAATAAAATACATATATAGAAGTTAAAAAGTATTAAAACAATAATAGATATTTTTAAAAATATATTTCAAAATATTACGTAAAATAAACAATTGGAAATTATAATTTATTCAGTGGGTGATCGGTTGTAATCCGTTCAAAGACAATGTTTGTTATCCGAATTGTTCGTTAACCGATCATCGATTTACCATACCAAGACAATATTCGTTATCCGAATTGTTCGTTAACCGATCATCGATTTACCATAGGTTTTAATGAAATGTTCATTAACTGATCATCGATTTACCATAGGTTTTTATGGGAATTTGATTCCAAGAAAATGTTCGTTATCCAAATTGTTCGTTAACCGATCATTGATTTACCATAGGTTTTTATGGGAATTTGATTAAATTAACCGATCATCAATTTACCATAGGTTTTTATGGGAATTTGATTAATTCATTTTGGAGACCCAAAAAAAATAAATAAATAATTATAAATTTCTTATTATGTCGGAGACCCAAAAAAGACATAAATAAAAAATTATATAATTTTTTATTTATGTTTATTTATATGTAAGATCCAAAAAAAAAAACAAATAAATAATTATATAATTTCGTATTATGCTTATTTATATGCAACAAAAATAATACTGTATATACGTACGTAGTCTTGCATTTTCATCTATTATGTTTATATTTCGTTAAAGGATCTGTCCAATGTCAATGCTTTTATCTCGGGATTCAGGATTTTTCGGAAATGATTAATAGCATTATCGTTGTAGAAATCCCAAGCCTATTTACCTCAACCTGGTATGGGTGGCATTCTAGCACCAAAATATTGTAAAATCTCTCTGTTACTTTTTAAAATAAATCTTTGATTTGTTTTAGGTTGTCTCCGAGTTCATTTTAATCGGGAAAAACTACTGTTCTCCATTCTTACCCATAAATCTACGAACACGCAAAGCTTAGCTAAGCCTGTCATTCCGTTAGGTTAGTTAAGCCGCCATATCCTTGTGAGATATTTTTATCTGGCATCGGCCACTTATAGAGCTCACCACAGGCCGGCCAACACCCATGATGAAGTCAACCGGATGGTTGAAGGATGAGGTTCAACGGGCCGGGTCAGGACCCCTCCTGAAAAATTGGAGGAGTGAGACCCGGATCCTCCAGGATCGTAAGCCACAGCTTTACCACGCCGCGATCCGGCCGACCTGTCAATCCGCAGGCCCCATAGTTTATTCTGTGGAGTGTTCGTTATCCGAACATAAAAATCTTTCACGAAAATGTTCGTTATCCGAACTCTTAACCGATCACCCACTATAATAAGAAAAATAAATTTTTCTTACCTAAAAGAGGGAAAAGGATAACGAAAATCACGTATTTCATACCTCTTTCTAATAATGTAAAAAAATTCTTATTTAATAAAATTAATAATTATTAAATTCCTACATTTATATTACTCTTATTTCATAAAAATATTTTTACTCGATTTTTGTTTATGTTATTTTTATCTTATTTTTCTTTTCGTAAAAATTTTCTAAGCGAATAAACAAGTCAAATACGGTAGCCTACTGTATTAGGATATTAAATTTGGGAAAATTTCCATACATAATTTAGAGATATTATTATTGAATTGCGAAATGAAATTTTTAAAGTCTTCCAATTAATGGTAAACAAAAGATCGACTATTAAATACAGTCTAACAGAGACTTTGAAGGAAGTTCAATTTTCAAATCAACAAAATAATTTTAAAATGACAAATTAGGAATTATAAAATATATTGATATATTTTGTAACTTTATATCTGTTTACAAATTTAAAATGGTTTTATATTTCTTATAATCTTTGAATGTCATATAAGATTGTTTCAAAACCTAGAGAATAAACAGAAAATAAGCATATTTTGATTAATCTTAAACTGTTTTTTGAAATTTTATATCATAATAACTTCCTTGTAATTAAACTATAATTAAAGATAAAAAATAAATTGTTGAATTATATTTATTATTTTATCATAATTTATCATAATCAGTTTTATTCTTTAAGATTCAGCATGAAGTTAATTGCTTGCTTCGTTATCTTGTTTCTCGTTGGTAAGAATAATAATTTTTTTTTTTAATTTTTACATTTATTTCAGTAAAAGTTTTATTTGTATTTATCAACAGGTAAAAATTGGTCAGTTATACAGAATGGTAACGAATATATAGATAATATTTTGTATAACATTCTATCAAATATTGAAAACTTAACATCATTTCCACTGGAAGATTACTGGATAAAAACGTCAGCCACAATTAAATTCTTCGATTGTCGTATACAGAATATATTAGAACTGAAAAGAAATGATGATTGCACTGGAATGTATTTGAACTTGACTCTAGGTCAACTCAATGTTGATTGTATTCTTATTTTGGAACCTGTGGAGTTTTTGTGCACTGGGGAGTTTAGAATTTTGAAGCATGAACCGTTCGATTTTAATATGAAATTCTTTTTGAATTCCACAAAATTATTTTTAAAGATTATCGCCACTGAATCACGTTACAAGCCTAAAATTTCAAACTTTTCTACGATATATAGAGGAAATTATAATTTTGATTCAAACGAGTTCATTGATAAAGGAGGACAATTATTTTATGTGACTGTGAAGAATAAGTTATCTAGAAATATATTAAATGAATTTCAGAAATATATTAACAATCAATTCTTTAATGTTTTGAGTAGAGCTGTATCCAAATCAGTTATACCTTCGCTTTATGACATAGTCATTCCTACATAATAGTATTTCTACATTTTAGATCGGAAGAGCGTCGTGTAGGGAAAGAGTGTAGATCTCGGTGGTCCTTTAAAAATGGCAAAAAGTTGAAACCTGTGTATTAGCAAACTCATAAAATTTCATGAGGAGTAGAACAATATGACATTATCATTAACATACTAAAGCACCACTAAGCAATCCTGATACGTTTATTTAAAAAATTCTTTAATCTTGAGTAACGTTTTCAGCAATTTCTTGCCATCTTCAACTCACAAGCTACATTCTAAATAATAAGAACAACTACAAAATAACAACTATGTGTTCTAGAACAGAGAATGTATTTTTTTTTTAAATATTTAAAAACTTTAAAAGGTTTTTTTAAAAAGAATTAAACTCCAAAAGTTCTCTTATACAGTTTAAAATTATAAATTAATAATCAATAAATAAAATAACACTATGATCCAATATTTCCACATTACGTTATCATCTCTATTACTTTATCATCTTCTTATACTGTGTTTACGTTATATGCATTCCCTCCTATAGCATATTTCCAGGCATTTGGAATCGTATCTTTTTGCTTCTCATTAATAACTTTACCTTGCCTGCTCCCTTTACCTTTAATGGTGGCAGTAATTCCTCCACCACCATTAATTCATTGGTATTAAAAATCTGTTTGATGACTTTAGCTTCATTCCAGTCAATGCGCAAATCGCATTCATACGCCCTTCTGGCTAGGGCAGTATTTAAATTAGCCTTACTTATATCCCTTTTATGCTCTCCTATACGATCTTCTAAATTCCTGGCAGTGGCTCCTATGTACACTTCTCTCTGCCCGCTGTCTAAATTGTCCATTTCTATCTGGTAAACCCCTGACAATTGCTTCTCTGCATAACTATCTTTTACGTTTTTAAGTTTCCCAAAAACCATCCCTGGTCTTTTATATGCTTGTTTCCTATTAAGTTTCCTCAAAATATTATTTATTGATCTAAATTTGCTTATAGTATCTGGTATCACAACAAAGGAATCATTCGGCAGGCTACTTCCATCTTGCCGACCTTGCGAACTAGTCCAGCCGTTATCGGCTCTATTACTCGCTTGCTTTCAACAAATTTCTTTGTATAGCTTTGTAATTAATTTAACAGAATAACCGTGCTTTCCTGCTATTTCTTTGATTATTGTTAATTCCTGCTCTAGGAGTTAACTATAATCAAAGAACTGTGCTACAATGCGTGATCGCTCTTGTTAAAAATGACCTTAAAGCTGCCTTTTTATGGCACCATTTATCATTCGACCATTTCGGAATTATAACCAGGGAGTAGGTCGTTTTTCTGTACACTGACGTTTGAAGTGCTAATCCTTTAACTTTCAGCTTTACATCTAGAAAGTGTATACAATTATAATCTTTTTGCTCTAAAGTCAAAGATAAGCCATAGCTTGGGATAGTAAAGAGCTCCGTTAAACTTTGCATTTTATCATTTCCTCTCCAAATTACTACAATATCGTCCACATACCTACGATACAAGTACGCTTCATTAATAATCTCCCGAAGTGTTGTTTCTTCTATGGATCTGATGACCAACTCCGCTAAGACTCCAGCAATCGGGCTCCCTACCAGAACTCCTTTTGTCTGTTTATAATAATTCCCTTTAAAGATGAAAAATGAATTGTGGCATAATAAGGATGCTAATTCCCTACACGTTTTGGGTTTACCCTGCATTTCCGGGAGGTTACTTAACAGAAATCTGTATAGGCACAAGCAAGTCGGTGTTATGTTCAAGGAAGGATATAGACTTTCAAAATCGTACGTAGTCAGTATTTCATTACCCTCTAATTCTATGCTTCTAATTATTTCTACAAAGTTTTTAGAGGAGCCAACCACATATTTATAATTCTTTATCTTGGAGTTAATCCAATCCGCCACAGTTCTTTCAAGATTATATATAGGTGACCTACATTTTTCAATAATTGGTCTAAATGTTACTGGCTTTTTATGCATTTTTGCATATGCAAAAAGCCTTGGACAGGCTGGGTTATGAATTCTTCTTGCTTTAAGGAACTGTGGTACATTACTATTGTTTATAAACCTAGCCAACTTTCTTTCTAATGCCTTCGTTGGGTCTTGCTCTAATATCATTGCCCTCGACCGCTTTATATAATCTTCCAAGTGTTCTTCATAAAGTTCTTTTTTTTAAATTACCAGCTTCCTAGACTTATCTTCTCTAGTAATGGTTAAATTATTTACATGCATCCATTCATGTGCCTGCTTAATTTGGGACCTTTTTTGTTTTGCTTGAGAGATGTCTCTCTTATTCCTCCTATTAAAGGCCTGGCCCTTTCGTGGCTTAGGCGTGATCTCTTGGGGATGTATTTTTCTGTTCTCGAGGATCTTGCTTCTGTCCCATTGAAGAATTTTGTTCCGGAGGATCTTGCTACTGTCCCATTGAGGAAAATACTGTCGTTGTTGCTAGACAAGGTCTTCTTCTGGGATGAATTGATTGGGGGTGCACAATAGAAAGAATATACTGTCGTTTTTTCTAAGACAGGCCTTCTTCTGGGATGATTTGATTGGGGGTGCACAATAGAAAAGACGGGACTTCTTCTGGGATGATTTGATTGGGGGTGCACAATAGACCTATGTTGGTCGCAGTGCTTGGGCTGAAACAGGCCCCTCCCTATTCACTACTACTAGTAAGAACATAATTTGAATTTAAAAATTAATATTATAACAGTACTATTACTACTACTACTACTACTACCTATTAAAGGCCTCAAATTCCTCTATAAATCTCCATCTATTTCTTTTTTTATTAACATCATCCATATCTTTTATGATCCTTTTAAAGTTTTTAAATATTTAAAAAAAAAATACATTCTCTGTTCTAGAACACGTAGTTGTTATTTTGTAGTTGTTCTTATTATTTAGAATGTAGCTTGTGAGTTGAAGATGGCAAGAAATTGCTGAAAACGTTACTCAAAATTAAAGAAATTTAAAAAAAAACGTATCAGGACTGCTTAGTGGTGCGTTAGTATGTTAATGATTGTTAGCCGAAAAGAGCAGTTATATAAGTAGTTTTTCGTTTTTTTTCAATATGACATTATTTATTTATATCTTGTCAGATGGTCAAGTTGCATTAAAAGCTTAATAACCCCTATTTTACTTCAAAGCTTTTGTGGAATTGCCATCATCTCATTATAGAACTGGCTGCCAAGAACTGGATTCAACTTATTTAAATGCTAGGGCACAAAAAATCAATGGCAATAAAGTTGCAGATGGGCTGGCAAAGGAAGGGACTTCTTGTCCCTTTGGAGGCCAATCCTGGACTAAGGAAGGCAAAGGCTCTTATTTTAATCCTTCATTACAGAGAACTAAAGAGTTGCTTGCATTGTATAAAAATCAAATAAGGATTGTTACAGGGCACTGTCATATTAGGAGACTTCTTCATTTAATTATGATTGCTGATAATCTCAATTGTAGATGATGCCAAGGAAAAGATAAAATTCCTCTTCACATATTGTGTGAATGTGTAGTCCTTTCAGGCATAAGATAAGGTTATATTTTCCTGGATTAGAAGATATTTTTATGATCCCATTGAAGAAGATACTATCTTTTGTGTGTAACACAGGACTTTTTATGGGTTGATCCTATTGGGAATGCAGAATAGATCACTAAATGGTCACAGTGCTAGGGCTGTTAGCCTTTTATTACTGTTATATGATATTGAAATAAATAAATAATTTTTATAATTTTAAAGCATTACTAAATCCAGTTCACAATCAAAATAAATAAGGCCAGTTAGACAAAAAGCATTCATAGCATCAAAATCTGATTCAATGCAAAGATAAAGCTAGATAGAAAATAGTTCATGATCATGTTGCATTGTATTCAGTCACATTTTCCAGCAATATGATTTTATTGAAGTGCTTTTTAGCAGAACATATCAAAGAAATATAAAAATTTTTGTAATTTCTAAATTACTATAAAAATATTTAACAAACTATAAATGATAAAATTTAATAAAAAACACAGAATGTTTAGTGCAACTGATGGGAATGAAAAGCTGATCAATGCAAACATGATTGCCAGGAATAGAAATCTGATGTTCAAAATCAGCTGCAAAATAATCACTCCATATTTTATAAATGATTAGGATTATCACAAATTTGCCAATCAGAAATATTATAGATATCTACAGTTCCATTTAATAGTAACTAATAATACATAGAGAAATGATGCCGTGTTTACTTGTTAAAAAATTGATCTACACATTTTCAATCTTATTTATGAAATATCTGATTTATTTTTGAATTCAAATATCAACATTCGCAGATATCTTTTTAATAATAGAATCAATATGAAATGAATATTTTTTTAAAAATAAATTTGGTGAATTGTATTTCTGCCAAAGGACATGCTATAGCACAGTGGTTCACAACAGGGTTGGTACCACCCACCAGTGGGCGTTGAAGAGATCTAATGGGGCTTTTTTGGTCCAAGACAAATTTAGGGGTGCTGAGGACCAACACCCCCTGGACAATATTTGCAAGAATGCTGAAAAGTTTGATTAATACTAAAAATCATTGAACGATGTTTCAACAAATAGTTCTAAATGTCTCTTCTGCAAGATCAGTTCATATTAAAAGTAGATATTGGTACATTATAGCTTTGTTCCCAATATATTTTTGACTAGTGCATGAACGAGTCGCAGCATGCTCATTGATCACAGTGTGTGTATATATGTTCTAGCTCGATCAACAAAGATTATATTTATAAGTTTGCATAGATCATGACAAGATTAAAATAATAATATAAATATCCTGCAGTGGTGTCATGTTTTCCCAATGGTGTCAGATTTCATACTGGCTATGAGCCCAAGTTTCTATTAAAAAATTTTTGCTATTTTTTAATTTACATATTCTGATTGAATTAGATTTTTATTTCTGACAAATCTGTACTCTATAATGCAAAAAAATCATTTTTCTACATTAATGTGCTGTTTTTTTATAATGTAACAGTTACATTATTGATTTCAAGAACGGGAGTCTGTATGTTTTTTCTGAAAAGGGGGGTGGTGAGTAATTTTTTTTCGAAAAGGGGACAGTAGGCCAAAAAAGATTGGGGAACCTCTGCTATAGCACAAAAAGAACACAGTCTTATTGCTTTATATATTTTTGAATACAAATAAAATATTAATTTATGAACAGTCATTTTTGTATTTTTAATAACAGACTAGGCAAAATAATTAGTTTTGTTAAGAATAAATACAGATCATTATGAGGCTCATGCAATGATCATGCATTGTATTGAGCTGATGAATCTTATGATTTTACAAAAAATTTTCCAATTTTTAACTACCCTATTTGTAAGCCAACATCCATTTTATAAGAAATTTTTTTTGCAAAATTTTTAGTTTTATACAAATATATAAGGTGTGTGAAAAAGTTCTCGCTGTTTTTTTTGAAAAAAGAGTCTTTATTTAAAAAAGATCTTTCTTTTTATAAATTATACTCGTACGTTATTAATTATTTGTAAAAACAACTACAGTACTTATAAATATATCTGGTAGTTTTATGAATCACTATACTGTTTTGTTTATTAAATAAATTCATAAGGAAAAGATAATTAACTTTATTTATAAAAACAGCCTATAAGATTTACATTTAAATTTAAAACCATAAAAGCTTATTTTCTAACATTGTTATGAATTATTAATTTTTACAGTTTGTCATTATATTCAGCTAAAAATTATTTGAAATGCATTTTTAAAAATTTTTATGGATGATCTGGAAAATCAGGAATTCATTGTATTAATTCATGTTGATTACATTAACCATTTAATGCAAATTTGTCTTACACAGCGAAAGTCTGGGACGAATTAATTTCATAAAGTGGGGTTTGCTTGTATTGAATTTATAATACTTACACTGTTTACTTAAGAACTTTTTAAAAATTCTATTTTGTATGCTTTATTTTCATATTACAGTATAAAAGTCTGTAAATCCAGCTGCTTAGAGATTTCCTTGATCTGGATTCTTGGACAAAATTTAATATTAAATATTAATTTTTTTTTAAATTCATATTTAAAAAAGAGTTTAGAATTTTTTCTTCTTTATCATCATTTTAGCAGGTTATTAAATTTATTAAAATATGCTTTAAACTCAAACAAAAATGTTTTCAGCAATCATTTTCCCTCCTAGCTATGTGAAGTTGTAAACAACAGTTTTGAATATTGAACAATTCTACATAAAATTTTCAAAACATAGAGACAACATGAGTTATCAAAAAAATATATAAGATTTACATTTAAATTTAAAACCATAAAAGCTTATTTTCTAACATTGTTATGAATGAATTTCAGTCTATTGCAATAAAAAGTAGTAGTAAATAAAGTTCAAAAGTTCATATTTACCTCTTTTTATGTATGTGGATTGAAATGTTTTTTTATGAATACCATTTGTTTATTGCATAAAGTTCCTATTTTCATGAAATCATACTACTACTGCTCTTACCAGTGTTTAACTACAGAAGTACTTCAAAGCACTAATAAGCAGTCTTTAATAACTTTTTTAAAACACATTTAATAAGAGAATGTTATTTAAATTTTAATGAGAGTTGAAGATGGCATTTAATTGCCGAAAGCATTTCTCTTATTAAATGTGTTTTAAAAAGTTATTAAGAACTGCTTATTAGTGCTTTGAAGTACAGTCAAACCTCTTTAAGCTGCCCCTCTCTAAACCGCCACCCTCGTTATTTGCCTGTTAAAAGCCAATAACAAATCTCTTCCTATATGTTAAAACATGAAATTCCCTCTATAAACCGCCACCTCACTAATCACCAACTGCCACTCATTTCTGGAGGCAAAATCATTTCATTAGTAGACAAATCAGTTGTTTAAACCGCCAAAACAATGAATGGCAAGGTCAACCAACACATATAGAAACTAATTTAAAAAACAGCACTACATGCAGTATAGTTACAACTTTTCTTTATTAAACTCTGCACTGTTTAATAAAGAAAAGTTGTAACTATACTGCGTGTAGTGCTGTTTTTTAAATTAGTATATTCAGATAGGGTTAAGCAGTTGATGTAAATGAGCATTGATCTGTAC
>AYEL01086056.1:0-46419 GCA_000484575.1 Olivierus martensii
TAAAAATCCTTCTGCTACTCAGCAATTTATTTCTGATCACCTTTAATTAAATGAAACAATGTCATTCTAGTCTATACATGTTTTCTCACATGTTACCATAAACCCTCCATAAACCGCCAGCCTCCTTTACCGCCAGAGAGGACTTTCGAACCATTGGTGGCAGCTTAAAGAGGTTTGACTGTATTTCTATAGTTCATATTTTCAATTTTATTAATTATTTTGTATTTAAAAAAAATTGCAAATCCAGTAACTGGTAAATTGAGAACTTTCTATGTAATGTTTATACTAATTGTAATCTGAAAAGAATCGGATCATATTTTTTCTTTTTTACAGAATAGAGAGAATAATGATTCAGAATATATAAAGTTAAAAGTAGTAGGCCAGGTGAGCTTTGTTTAATATTATTATTTTTTAATTTTATATTTATCTGAAATATACAATTTAGTTCTATTTTTATAACACATGAATGCAAATAATTATTGTAGCATAACAACATCTTTAAGATTTTGCTAGAAACAAAAATAATATATTTATAAATGGGAAGCAAAAATTTAAGAAGAATTTTAGTTATAATTTTTTAGATTTTCTGGTTGAGTAATTTATTTATATAGTCAATCTTCTAATATATTCAGCATTTATACTATACTTTGTATTTTTAATGGCAGATATATTGAAAATAATTTATAAATTTTACAATGAAATATTTTTATATAAAATTTTATAAATTAAACTAGTATATAACTAGTATGACAGGGATAAATGAGCTATATCATCTCTCTCTAAGGTATACAAATATTTATGGTATCTTTTTTTGCTACTGACACTATTTTTCAATCTATTGATTACTAAATGAGCAAACTGAGATCCTGCCATAGGCTGATTACATCAAATGATAGCAGACTGTTTAGAATAGCAATCAACAGCACAGGATCGGACCACTAAATACTTTCCAAGGAATGGGACTTTTATTTGAGCCCAGCTCAAATCAAAGTCTATTCCTTGGAAAGTACAATCCCATTTCTTTGAAAGCCATAATGTTTCCAGATAGATAGATAGTCTAGCCAACAACACAAAAAATCAGACTAAATTAAAATATCCATTGACTTTCAAGCTGCCATATTAGATCTGCCATTTTGAATTTGAAAAAAAAAAACTATCATTAGATTCCTATTCTGTAACCCTAAATTTCCCATGTACAGAATTTCATATATTGAATTAGGACTAATATTATAAATCCAGAAAATTTGGGAGCTGCCACTTTTTGATTTCATTTTGAATATAATTTTTTCAATATGTGAAGGAATATTTTTCTCAGAATGAAACACTCAAATGGTCAAAGTGATTCTATGACTAACAGTACTATGGCAGGTAGCAAGAAATAGTGATTCTTTTAGGCTTTAAAAGAAGAACATTGGAAATTTAGTTTCCTCTTTTCTACTTCTTTTAGAATGAGATTTCAGGATGCCATATTTTTTTTAATCGGTTCAGTGGTTCTTCTATAATATCTCCAAATTTCAGTTTTCTATGTCATAGGGTTTGGTTTGGTTTATTGGCATTTAATGGCATAAGGGCTATGTCATAAGGAAGTATTCAAATTCATACATACATAAACATAGACAAAAATATATTTATTTTTACCATGATATTTTATGTTTGCAATTGCAAACATTATAAATGCAATAATCATTAATAAATAAAAAAGAATTACTATAAATAGTATATACTTGGCTTACATGAAAATTTTTATTGTAGTCCTTATCAAAATGACCATTTATTTTATATAATTTTTTGTAAAAAGTAATATAAATATTTGATATTTTTAATTCATATCCCTTGACAAAAATTGTTACATATATAAAAATATAAATGTTATATATCCTTAATACAAGCAATGCCCCTAATATTAGCAATATATTATATTTTTATGTATATTAAAAACATTTGCATCTATAAATCATTCAGAATGTCCAGAAAATGCACTTCTCATATTATAACTATGCCATTTACTATTTGCGAATCAAAGTGACTATAGAGAACGTGATGATTTTTCAATATGGTGGCTGATAGTAGTATAAGGGAGAGATACTGAAAGTAAACAATTAGTAATTTAGCGATGTTCCTCAACAAAGTTAAACTTAGTGATATATTTGATTATTCAGGAGGTAGATAAAAATATTGTTTCATTGTAGGAGAGGCTTTATTTGATGCACACCATATAATATTATATGGAATAAGAGAATGAAATGAATCATTATATTGCACAGCATCACACTATACAACAAGCTTTTTTAATGTATATATATATGTAGAGTGTGTGTCCGTCCATGTGTTTGTGTGTATGTATGTGTGTGTGTGTGTGTGTGTGTGTGTGTGTGTGTGTCCGTCCGTCCGTCCGTCCATGTGTCCATGTATGTGTGTGTCCGTGTCCGTCCATCCGTCCCAGATCACATGTAGAGAAAGTACATTGTGGTTCAGGAAACATAATGCGTAGAGTATGTATATACAGTATATTTATTAAAAGCTGCAATGCGATACATCTTTCACTAGCAGGTAATCTACCATTTTGCCCAATTTAGGACCTTTATTCTTAGATTTATAACTAGATATTATTTATTTGTGCAACCTTTATTACCTGATAAGATGTAGTCTTAAGAAAATGCAGAGAACAAATAAAAGTGTTCTTGGGTGCTTTCTTTCCAAATTTCAATATAATTATGTAGCCAATTTTTTGTAATTTGATATTTTTCAGGAGTCAATGTAAAAAAATGATCGCTGATTGTTTGCTCTTACATTGTGGTATGCTGCAATAACGATTATTTATCTTATTATTATTCTTTGTTCTCCCAAAATCCATAATAATATTCACTTATAACATACACTTAATGATAGTAACCAGTCTACTATAGTACTTTTAGTAGTTTCGCAGACACTCCCCAGTTCGTTTGGAAACGCGAATACTACCACACTTTCAATGCAATCTCATGACAATTATTATTAATGATTTTCATAAACTTATATCATCATTGAGAATGATGAAATGTTATCAAAGTAGTGGGCATAAAACTTGATGTTACTCAATGGATATTAAACTTTTTCTTCTATTTTCCAGGTGGCAACTTTGGCCATGTGCCTATTATTGGGGATCTCGTGTGTTCCTCAACAGAATTAAACAGAAATTGCCCAACCTAAAGTATGCACTATGGATAGCAAGGCCTGTAAGTTTGATAAGATATATAACAGCTCTCTGGAAATAGCCTTGACTTTCTATATTAGATTTTTTAATGGAATATAAATTGATACAGCTTCAAACTGTTATTCTTAAAAAAATCTAATGAAGTTTTCTGTATGTTCTGTATATATATTGCTTCAAGTTTAGTTACATATCTGACAATTTTCTAAATAAAAGAAATCATCTGCTGTAATCTAACAGTTTTTTGATATACATGACTGATATCACTGAGGATATAATTATCTAAAATTATTAGAATAGTTAAATTTTAAATTTCAAAGAAAAGCATTATTTTTTATAATTATCAGTTGTGGCTATTGAATATTCTCTAATAGATTTTAATTAGTGTTCGATAGTTTTTGTGGTTTCTTTTCTGTTTGTTCTTCGAGATAAAAACAACCAATCAGTATATTCAAACTCTAAGCTTTTGGCATTTATTTCATCTTTTAAATTAAGTTTTTTTACAATTACCTTAATCAGTATTTTCACCTTCCTTATCAAAAAATCAAATAGATAATTCTGATAGACACTAAAGGATATCATATGCCAATATATTTATTAATGTTATTGAAATATTACTATAATGTTTATTGTACATTTTCTAGATGACTTTGCATTTGATTCAGGGAGTATTCTGGACTTTTTCAATAAAATATTCTCAGATGTGAAACAAAATTGATGAATTTAAATTCTTACTCATTTCTAATAATAAAGATGTAAAATATGTACATATTTGTTCCTTGAGTTGTTATAAATATGTGAGTTGGCATGTATGAACATTCCATTTTACTTTCAAATTTTAGAAAAATTCAAAAATTATATAGTAATACTGACACTTCAAGATAGCTAGATATATCATCACTCATTCTATGAAATACAGCACTTCTGATACTATTTATATTTTACAATTTTTAATAGAAATTATTATTAATAAACCCATGGAGTTCCAATTGGTGATACATTGTTTGGAATATTTGCATTGCTTGCAATCCAGAATTTAAGGAGTGTCCTTACATCTTATAGGAATCCTTTAAACACTATTTTAAATATGTGGATGATCTCTGTCTCATGTAATATGAATGAATTAAGAAAGAGTTTTTATTGATGAAAGCATAGAATTATCGTTGAATTTATAAGAAAAAAGTAAAGAGCAAATACATTTTATTAGATGTAGACATGATTATAGTGCAGGGGCATTACAAAATGAAGATTAAAGCAAACTTACATATAGCTCTGTTTTAATAACTTGGCAAAAGGATGCAATTATAAGAGGGCAACAGTTGTCATTATTTAAAAGCACCATACATGAGCTCCTCAGGTTATGAACATTCTATTTATAAACAATCATACTTATGAACATGAAATTTCATTTTCAAATTTCAGAAAATTTCAAAAACTCTTTAATAATTTTAAACAATATGAAAGCAGAATGCTCTAGCAATTAATATTATGCAAAATTATATAGTTAGTTAAATATATTACTGCAGTGTTTCAAGATGGCAGTGATTACACCAAAAAAATCCCTCTCTTTATATTTGGGATTTTTTCTCAAATCTGTAAAATAAAAAGCTTCTAATTAGTTCACTTGTGAAATATATTATAAAATATAATGTATAAAGTTATTTCAGTACTTTTTAGAGTCAAATAACAGCCTATCTGAATTACGAACAAAATCTCTTTACAAATTATGTTCGTAACTTTAGGAATTGTATAATAATTTGATAGAAAAATATGAAAAGTACAGTACTATTTAATATCAAGGCTCTTGACACAGATATGCAAAGAAGTTTGTTGTCTGTATAAAAGCTTGTTATAACAGAAACATTTGCAGAACAGAATAATATATGCATCAGTACCATATTCTTTAGAAATGGGAAATCATTATACAAAGTTATAAAAAAAAAGTTAAATTAGCCTTTAAATGTAATTCTACAATTTTTGATGCCTTGTATAATAACAAAAGTTGTTACTGTAGAGAATACTGAACAGATTTATACAATATTTCCCCCTACTATAGAAATCTACAAAGGAAAGAGAAATACAGGTAATCCTCAATTTACAAAACCTCAAATTACGTAGTTTTAAAATTATGAAACTTGTCCTTCATAGATTTTATTACTGCTCATACAGTTTATATGAATTTCTATGCATTTTTAGAAATTCTGTAAACAAAAGGGATCACTTGAGTATTTCTCTCTCTGCCAAGAAGTGGATGGAAACTTCTAGAAACTGATTAGTAACATACAAAATGTGTTGTGTCCTTTGATAAAAGAAACAATAACAGGATAATTAACAGAATTAAATTTATTTACACTATTCTAAATAGTTGTTAGATGATGGAGTAAACAAGCCCACATGTTGTGTACATAAAGTGCAAGAGATATGACTAGACATTTCCATGCAGTTACAAAGACAAACTTCTGGTGGATGAATCAAAGCACCAAAAAAAAAAAATTTAACTTTCAAAAATATTAAAAACTACTTGCTTAATACGATACTAGATTAAATACAGCTCATTCGCAAGTATGGATTTTATTTAGCATAACGTTTTCGGACTGTATTAGATTTATAATTCGGACTGATAGATTTATAATGATGATGATCTATTATATGTCGATGTTCTTTTGTAATGTTTAGCAGCACTGATGAGGGATTTGGACTGATAGATTTATAATGATGATGTTCTATTATATGTCGATGTTCTTTTGTAATGTTTAGCAGCACTGATGAGGGACTAATAAAGTCCGAAAACGTTATGCTGAATAAAATCCATACTTGCGAATTAGCTGTATTTAATCTAGTAAAAAAAATTTAATTTAGACTTTGTCTACCAGGGGAAATTTGGCTAAGTTGTTTGGTTAATTTGAAATGGTTAATCCCATTAATTAGTGACCTATGAGAGAAACCTGTTTTTCTTTGATTTTCTTTTCTATTGATATAAAATTTTCTTGGCTAGCACACACTATTAAAAACAGTTGGATGAAGTGATATCAGCAGAAGTTGAAGATTTTAGACAAAGTGTGAAGTGTCAAAGTTCAAAGAGTTGAGTCTCTCATCAAAGAATACTTTTTCAGACTGTTTAATCCTCCAATCACATTGATGGAGAGAGGAGTCCAAATCCATTGTTGACTTTGATTAGATTGTACCTCCTCTCCTACTGGTATTGGCAGGTGGACATTGCTGACAAGATAGTTTATAACATTTTTTGATCTTCAGATCCCCTAACTTAGGCCATGTAACTGTGTGAAATTAGATTATCATTTCCTTTCTCAAGGTATTGTTTATGGTTTGTTTGACAGATATAAAATTCATTTCTCTCAACTCTAACCTAAAAAGGTCCTTTAAAGCTAAACTTTTCCCCAATTAGCTTTGTTAGTTTTTATAATTTGGAGCAAAATTATTTTAGTAATTTTTCAAAAACATTATACAATCAAATCTCAGTTCATGAATGCCTCGGATCACAAACAATTCAGTTTATGAATAAATTTTCCAAACACAAAGCATCTCCAATGACATAGTGTGTCTTGAGTTACAAACACATAAGCCGTCAACATAAACATTTTCAATGATAATGCCATGTGTCACTTTAGAAACATTTTAAAACGTAAATAAAAACAAATCACAATGGACAACCTTTTAGTGAGACAGAGGCCCAGTGGCCTTTGTCTCACTAAAAGGTGAGACTGAGAAAAAGAATCCCCTTCCAAACAATAACATTTCACTCTGCCTTCCACTTTCACTGTCAATTCTCCTCCATATAGATATGATAAAACTAAATTAAATTTTCGCCTATATTTGATCTGCTTAGTGTTGTGTTTATCTTTTTTTTTTTTTTTGTGATAGATTTAATGATTTCCATTGATTTTGTATTAAGAACTTGTGCACTTTTACTATTGTAAAAGTTTAAATAAGCAATTATCTAGGATCCAGGAATGGATTAATCATTTTACATTAATTCCTACAGAAAATAGTTTGTTTACGAACAACCTTCCAGGAAAGAATTAAGTTCATGAACCGAGGTTTGACTGTATATGTTTACCATTACATAATACTTAACAATAATATATTTACATTAAAATAATAATAATAAAATTTGAAATATTATTTAATTAGAAGAAAACAGTTCTTAAAAAGCTGATTGGTGATGATTGGATCTTCAGTTATTTGATGAGACTCCAAGAGGAATTATTGTTATAAACTTGTCTATGATCAGAGTTCTTGCTATATAAATACTTGTATATTTATTGCTCTAAGATGGCTATTGAATAAATTAATAATATAAATTTGCAGAATAAATCCAAACTGCAGAAAAATAAATGGACTGAATTTCACAGATGTAATGTTAATATTATCCTGCTTTAAAGCTGTTTGGATATAATTTTTCATAATAAACAGTATATTTACTGCTTATTATGAAAAATCATATCAAAATAACTCTAAAACAGGATAATATCATTATTATTAGTTAAGAATTTTGCAAAAAAATGAAAAAATTTTTTCTGTTTAATGTTACCTTTTAAATCATCAAACCTAATTTATTATTATAAATAAAATACAAAACATATTTAATTAGAACATTTTAATAATACTCAAAGAGCTTTCAGTTAATACATTTATCATCAGTGAAATTCTTCTCTATAAGTGAGTTTTATATTTTAATTAAATTTTAAATCAAGTGATCTATTTGTTATTGTTTTTGAAATAAAATTTAATGTACTTATATCGGGCTGTGGATGATGATGATGCTATTTTGCTTAATATTAAATATATAATTTCTTATAAGCATATTGTTTTTAATAGGATAATAATGAAATACATTTTAGAGTAAAGATGACAACTCAAATGGGAAAATTGAAAAAATCTTATAGTGAAAGAGTAGTGAGTATCTAATTTTTTAATATCATTTTCTGAAATGTTCAAAATTTAAACATAAAATTTCTTTTTATTATAGGGAGTACCAATGACATCATTAAGATTTCTTTTTGATGGCAGAAGAATTAATGATGATGAAACACCAAAACAGGTAAATAAGTTAAAATCAAGGTTTAAAGTTTGTTCAATTAATAAAAGAATAATTTGTTCTACAATGGTATAAAAAAGACTCCCAATGAAGCTATGTTGGATGCTTATCTAAGCATGGATTAGCTTCCTCTAATATTCCATGTGAATCCTTGTAGCTTATATAATCTGACTATATTAGAAGATGCAATAGGAAACATTCATATGGTCAGAAATGATGATTATATTTAAGGAATAGCGGTTTTGGGTATTCATATCAAAACTTGATGATAACTGATCTGGATGAGTCAATGAAAGAAATTATAAACAGAATAAGGAAAAATGCATTCTTGTCTCTTTTAAATAAAGCCAAAAGAATGAAGACTATCTCCATTTACCATCTTTCACACGTAGAAAAAGGGGTGTACAATCAGAATTCTTGTTCTTGATTGTAGCAGAGGAAATGCTCAATCTCTTTTAGCTAAGTTCTCAAAGTTCAAAATGATTTCTATCTACTAGGCACAAGAGACTTTTTTGCAACAGCTTTTCACAAATTTATTGCTGAATGTGAATTTCTTCAGACAAAACTGTTACTTTAAGAACGATTGTGACTGCTCAATTTTGCAGCACGGAATAAAAAAAAAAAGATTGAAATAAAAGACTTTGAAGTGCAAGAACACTTAAAAGTATAAATGCAAGAATGGAATTTTATGCATGCCAAAATGTTATAACTCTTATTTATTGTAATAAGTAAAAAAATCTTTTTAAAAAGATTTTTTTTTACTTGTAACTTAGCATCACAACAAAATATGAAAAAATCATATAATCATATATGCTTGCAACTTCAATTAGTCCACTTTTGATACATTTTTTCTGAAAGTGTATTATATAATCATAACTGTATTTTTCTAAAACCAAGGCATTATATTTATCATTCAAATTTGAATAAATTAAATTACTCTTGTATATGTGTTTGCTTAGATATAGCTTTTATTTAAATCATATATATATATAAAATATTATTTGATAAATTCATACAGTACATTATCTCTTAATAATTTTAACATCAAAATCTATCTTTTGAAAAAGCAAGAGAATTAAAATAAAAAATGCTATTGGAATATTAAAAAAAAAACAAATACAGGTTGATTCACTCATTTTACAATTAATTTATCTACCAAACAATACTTTGATACGAATCATTCTTACATTCGCATATCAGACCAGCGGTAAAATTATTTAGATAAGATGACGTCATTAACCGGGATAGCTCTTCTGGAGGACGGGTTCTGATTTCGTATCACGTGCTTGCTAACGATGGAGACGGAGAACGTGGGAAGTAAGTTAACTTTTAAACTAAAATATAAGGAGAACATGGGAAGTAAGTTAACTTTTAAACTAAAATATAATACGTTAAAATAATAAGAAAATAATGCTAAATAATAAAGGTGCATAATAAAATAAAAATAAGACAGATCAAAGTTATTTCCTCACAAGTATATTCTAAAGTTTACATATACTTTTTCTAAAATATAAAGAAACACATAGCTCTAAACAGGAAGCTTTATATTTCAAGAAATATTTTTGATCCTGCTATGGACTTACTTCAATTGCTTAGCTGAGATAGCTTTATAGTAGGGTTGAAACATTTCTGAAAATAAAAAGCTTCTTGTTTAACTTATATTTTAGTAACAGGATGAGTTTAAGTTTTATACTTTTCTCATTACAAAATTATTAATCATATTGTTTAAATAAATACAAAAAATATTATAAAATTATCATATTTTTATGTATAAGGAAAAATTATATTATTATTGATATTAATAAAATTTTTAATTAAGATTTTTGATGGTGCAACTGAAGAAGATCCATCATTGTTAAAATATTGTGGGGAAGGAACTCCAGATCCAACTACTTATAAGAGTACAACTAATCAAATGTATTTACGAATGAAAGCTGATGGAAAAAATAGTGGAAAGGGATTCAAAGCAACTTATAGAACAGGTAATAAGAAATAATTTACTAATATATGAAATATAGTATTATAAAATTTTATATTAAAAATTATTTATTGCAATAGCCAAAAATGGTTTCTATCATAAAGGGTTTCCAATTGACAATGGGACTGTAAAGGGTTTCAAAAGTTCTGGAATAATAAATAAGAAATTTTAGTGTTTAAAAGTTATTTATAACTATCTTAAAGAAAAATCCATTTTATCAATAGTATTTAATATTGTATTGTTTAAATTTTAATAATTCGTTGAAAACAGAATATTTAATAAAGATTTTTATAATTTTCTTTATTAAAATAGCATTTAGAAAAGTTTATTATAATAAATCTTAATTTTATAGTATGTGGTGCCAGAATTCTTGCAGATGAAAATGGAGAAATAATGACTCCTAATTATCCTCATGAATCTGTTGAATTATATCAATGTTCATGGACATTATACGCATCTAATCCAGGTAAATCCACGCTTTATTTAAATAACTGAATTTTTGGACAACTTTTAACAATATATTCATATATTTCATTAAATCATTATAAGAATTTTTCAAGTATAAAACACTGCTATTAATATTACTAAATTATAGCTTTATCTAGATTAGTTTTTAACACATTTAAGGTAACTCCTGATTAACTGGAGAAGCCAAGGAAATCATTTTTCAATATAATTGATTTCCCATATAATTCATAAAATTATCAAAAACTCAATATTATAGATAATATTCATATATTATAAATAAACCAAAATACAGTCAAACCTCTTTAAGCCGCCACCATCGGTTCGAAGGTCCTCTCTGGCTGTAACTTAGCAATAATCTTTTTTGTCAACCAAACATTATAGCCAAACTTCCCCTAGTGGATAAAGTCTGAATTAAATTTTTCTAACGATTATTTTTGAATTAATGCTATGGTGCCATCATATGTTGAGTTAATAATTAATTAAATTTAGAATTTAGTTCTAAGATGGCACCATCTAGTAATTAATGATTGCACTATAATTTTTAAATTAATTTTCCCAAAATAAAATTATGCGGTGGCAAAATTTTATTTCGGGAAAATTAATTTAAAAATTATAGTGCAATCATTAATTACTAGATGGTGCCATCTTAGAACTAAATTCTAAATTTAATTAATTATTAACTCAACATATGATGGCACCATAGCATTAATTCAAAAATAATCGTTAGAAAAATTTAATTCAGACTTTATCCGCAGGGGAAGTTTGGCTATAATGTTTAGTTGATTTGAAATGATTAATCCCCTATTTAGTGTATATTTGAGTATGATCTTTTTTGTTTTTGTTGTGATTCTGTACGTGAAACAATTGCAGATTTGAATCAGTTTTAGAACACCTGACCTGAAGATGGTATTGAATACCAAAAATGTTAGCCAATAGATACTGAAGTAGTAAGAAAGTTTAAGATAAATCTCAGCTGCGGAAAGTGCTGTCGTTTTAGTAGTATTATAATTTCATTTATACTGAGATGATGAAACCGTTATTTCAATAAGTTTAGAAGAGCACATATGTAGAAATTCAATGCTAAAAAGAGGCACCATGTATGTATGTTTCAAACCTGTTTCTAACACATATTTCCAGGTTGTCGGTAGTTCTGTAGCCATTCTGTTATTTAATAGCTTTTTATCTTTCCATTTTTTCAGTATATTCAGTATAAAAAGCTATTAAATGACAGGACAGCTACGGAACTACTGACAGCCTGGAAATATGTGTTAGAAACAGTAAGAAGGGACCAATGCATGTATTAATAAATTAATACATGCGTTAGTCCCTAATAAAGTGGATTACAGCATTCATTAATAAATATTAATAATTATAATAAAGTGCATTTACAGCATTGCATTCTGTATGAATTCCATCAAGAAAGAAATGTACAGAAGCTTGTAGAAATTTGGTGAAAGTTTTTGGTGAAGATACAATTTCCAACAGAATATGCAGAAGATGGTTCAAAAAATTTGAAGTAGGCAATTTTGATCTTAATGACAACCATGCTTTGGAAGACAATCTCTGATTGATGATGATATTGTTAGGGCCATTATAAGCAAGATCCTTTTTTTGACATCATCAGAGATTCCGGAAAAACCCAACTCAACACAACAAACCATTTTGGAAACTTGGACTGATGTATAAATATTCCAGATAGATGCCTCATGAGTTAAGTGAAAAAATCTACATAACCAAGTTGTCATTTGCGCATTACTGCTTCCTCAGACAAAAACAAATCTTTCTTAGATCGGATGATAACTGGTAATGAAAAGTAGATTACATATGAGAACATTGTGAGAAAAAAAGCATACTGTGAGCCCAGACAACCATGCCCTCCACTCAAAACTTAGAGCCTCAATAAGAGAATGCTATGTATATGGTGAGACACCATAGGACTAATGCACTATGAGCTTCTCAAACCCAAAGAAATATTCAATTCAGAAATGTATTGTTGACAAATGGATGATTTAAACCAGGGGCTGCCAAACTTTTTTGATCATTGACCCCTAAAAATTTGCTAATTCTCTTATCGACCCCCTCTATAAAAAAATGTTAAAAAAGAAAAAAAAACTTGTGTGTTTCTTAAATGATTTAAGATTTCATAAATAAATGGAGGGATATAAAAAATAAAGGAAATGAAAAAATTCATAAAATTAAAAAGAATGAATCATGAAATTAACTTTAAAAAAAAAATAAAAAAAGATATTGAGATTACCTTTAAAAACAAAATATTAAAAATAAATATATGGTTGGCGGGTGAAAATAATTAATAATTTATTTCTCTTTACTTTTTTTAGTTCCATAAAAGGAATATAGTAATATGCAAATGTATCGAATGTGAGATGCAAGTGTTTCTATGTTGAAAGATCTGCACTGCACACATACATACATATAGCTATGTCCCCACCAGTGCATTACTGCTTGAGTATGGGGCAAGCATCATAGTGCAAGGGGTGTGGCCAGAGAGACGTGTGCAGTTGCCAGAGTCATCAAGTTGCAAGCAGCCATTTTTCTGTAGTGCACGCTGTATTGAAACGCATATTGAATTAAAAGAGAAAGACAAAAATGCACTGGTGAGGACATAGCTCATGCATAATGTGCATAAAAATAATGTCACATCAGTTAAACTTTACTTACTATATTGTAAATTACAAATGGCATTCCAAACGGAAATCATATATACTGCATTGCTGTCAATAAATTTGTGATTGAATAGCATTGGTATTCATTGACTCCCTAGATTGGATCAACCCCTAATTATATTATATTGACCCCCAGGGGTCGATATCAACCACTTTAATGATCCCGGATTTAAACAAAGCACTCAAACAAAGGAGACCAGAACTGGTCAATAGGAAGCATATCATACTGCACCACAACAATGCCAGGTCACATGCTGCTTTGGTGACTTGCCAGAAAATCACAACTAGGCTGGGAAATTCTTTCAAATTCACCATACACTCTGGACCTAGTACAATCTGATTATCATCTGTTTCTCTCCCTGAAAAATTTTTTGAAGGGAAAAAAATTCAAAAATGAAGCAGATGTCAGCCAAGCACTGCTTTAGTTTTTTTACCTCCAAATATGAGTCATTCTATAAAAATGGAATTCACAAATCACCATCATGTTAGGAAGAGGTTATCAGTAACAATGGAAATTATATTGTTCAGTAAATATTAATAAATATATCAACCTTCCCCCTCCACTCAAAACCAAGCTAGAGCCTTCATAAGAGAATACTATGTATATGATGGGATGTCATAGGACCAATACACTATGAGCTTCTCAAACCCAAAGAAAGGCTCAATTCAGAAATGTATTGTCAAGTATGTCAACAAATGGATGATTTGAACAAAGCACTCAAGGAAAAGAGACCAGTGCTGGTCAATAGGAAGTAAATCATACTGCACCACAATAACACCAGGTTACATGCTGCTTTGGTGACTCTCCAGAAAATCCAGAGCTAGGCTGGGAAATCTACCATATTCTCTGGACCTAGTGCATCTTATGGCATTGCATTCTGATCTTCATCTGTTTCTCTCCCTGCAAAATTTTTTGAAGGGGAAAAAATTAAAAAATGAAGCAGATGTTAGCCAAGCACTGCTTCAGTTTTTTTGACTCCAAAGATGAGTCATTCTACAGAAATGGAATTCAGAAATTACAGTCATGCTGGGAAGAGGTTACAAATAACAATGGAAATTATATTGGGAATCAATGGGAATAGATCATCAGTAACAATGGAAATTATATTGTTCAGCAAATATTAATAAATGTATTATTTTCTTTTCATTCAAAAATGGACAGAACTTTCTGGTAGATCCTAATATGTTGTAATTATGTTCCTAAAAAACAGAACTTATATTGAAACAACATATATCAGATCTCAATTTCTCATTGAATTTTTATGTATACTTTATGTAGGAGATATGTTCCAGACCAACTAAAAAATTAGAATTTATATGGAAGTGTATAAGCATATGAATAAGAAATACTTATTATACATTAAAAACTGTAATATAGTATAATTTATTGTAATTGCTAAATAATAATTTTAAATTACATTATATTATTATTAACAAAACAAAAACTCCTCATTATTCTTTCTATTGCAATTGCTCCTCCATATTTGAAGTTGCTGCAATTGTAGTTGAAGTTTCTGCTATTTCTGTGAGTAACTGCAGAGATTAAAATTTTCTGGCTTTTTCTTGATGAAGCAGTCTAACTTCATCTACATGTCACCAAAAATCTTTGTCATAAATCACATGATAGTAAGACAAATTATCATTTATAAGTCATGTTATCTTAGCAAAATGATCAAATATGTGATCATAACTTTGCAGAATGATATATTTTATATGCAGTATGCAATTGTGAATTTAAATACAGGAGGAGAAAATTCAAGAGAAATAGAACATAAGTGTGTTTTGTTCAAATGATGATATATATCAAGGATGCAGAGACTTGTTAACACCAAGGATTGCATAGACACACTGTGGCTTGTAGGAGGGCTGCCAAAAAAACTACAAAAGTTATATATCATATCATGTTTATTAATTACATGTTACAAAGCAACATAATCAAAAGTAAACAAATAATTTTTAATTGGATGCATGGTATTGCATTGATTTAACAATTTTTGTTAGGTTCGATATTTGTAATAGCCAAACCAAGATTGATTCTAAATTTTCATTAGTTAAGCGGCAGTGCATGTGAGCATGTACAATTTGTTAAATTATCTATTTCACACACATAAATACAGTAAAAATAAAAAAATATTTATTATTGCAAATATGATGATTATTTTTTCCATATTGCTTAAAACTATTATTATCGAATCACTGTAAAAATTATTTCACATCAGAAAAATATTATTTGAAAGTGCATTCTTCAAAACTATACATAATATTTCATTGATTGTGTGACTTGTTAAAATAACACATGGTGAGGCAGGCTGCCAACAAGTCAACAGAGGGCTGCATGCAGCCCACGGGCCACAGTCTGTGCATCCCTGATATATATCAAAGTTATTTGATCTTACAAGTTTATTTTCCCTATTTGATCAATGATGTATATGTAAAATGACATATATTGCAAGCCCCTATACCAGTACACAGTGGAAGAAAACTCTGTACCCCAAATAATTGATAACTAACATAGATTTCAAAAATCTGTTAATGCAAACGAAGTCATGAATGGCCTATCTGATGGTGACCTTCAAATGAGCTAATTATGCAAATGAATATACTTGCAAATTCTATCTCATAAAACTTAACAGATAGGGAAAATTTTTCAATTATAAATTTGTTCAGTATTCAATTTTGAACATTATAATATGCTGATCATCATAAAAATCAGATGAATAGTTCACCTAAAAATGAAACAAAAGCATTTTTACATGTAAATCACATCACATGCCCTTCCACATCTGGTTCTAGAAACTGCTGGAGATTTCCATGACAGAGTCATCTTCCTGTTAAATTGGCATAGAAAGCTACATTCCCACATGTACATTTCAATGTACATGTGGCTTGTTTCTTAGTGTTTTTTGCTGTTTTCTGTTGTTGCTACTGCTTGTGATTTCAGTCTTCAGAGTTTCTTTTGTCCTTATTGCCTTGTAAATTATTTACCACTGTTTCTAATTTATAAGTATCTCTTACATGGTTTTGAACAGTGTGGATGGCTGAGTGAATGTGATTGTGTGAGTGTTTGTGTGGGTGACTTCTTCTTCCTGGGCAAACTGCCCCGTCTAGTGCGCTTCGATTGCTGGTTTTTCCCAGTGGGTTTTTCCATTGGTTTTTCCCGGCGGCCGAAGTGTGTCGGTGGTATGCCTACATCCATACTTTCCTGTGGATGTTGAGATATCAGAAGTATTTACGTTAGGTTTGGTTGTTTATACTAACATCTATCCTTTCAAACTTACTTTGTGTGAATGTTGTTTCTTTACTTTTCTAATACTAATACACTAACTTTTTCTTACAAATTAAAAAATAAAAATAAAAAAAATAAAAAAAAATTTTGTATTACTAACATAGTTATAGGTTTCTTACTAACTCATGTTCCCTAAATTTAGTTTCCTAATTTACTAACTGTTTCTTACTAACATCTTGCCATCTTAACCTCTCTTTTTACTAACGTTATCCTAGCTCTCTTTCACTTATTGGCACTACACTGTAGGTTTAGGTACTTGCTTTAGTCATCATATAGGTCTTGTTTAATATGTACTTTGCAATTTATTTTTTTTCCTTACTCACTTCCCCTATTCCAGCTCCGTTAGTACTCTTTTTGAGTGGAGAGGGGCATTCTCTTTAGCCACCAAGCTTACAAAAGAAAAGTAAGACTTTACAATATAAGCATCAAAGGAACTTATTCAAATAAGTAAGAATTTACAATTTAAAAAACATAAGCAAATCAAAAATTTCTTGGAACCAGTTATAATAATTCAGTGTGCATGTACAGTACAATGGCTGAGTACACACTTAATGAAATGACTGCATGATCATATGCTATGGTGCTGCAAATGTGAATGTTGCTGCTGCAGCTCAATTTTATCAGCATGAACACTTAGATCTATCATATGTCAATTCCTTGAAATGCCCAAGATCAGGTTGCTCACAAAAGCAACTGATGAAGCCACAACAATTTTCATTCTTGCATAATAACAGTAGAGGATCTTTAAGACTGCATAATTACTGCTTGTGCAGAGATTTCTACTGACATTCTAAAGGCTGTGAGGAACATTCCATCAAATAGCTCAATTTCAACTATGTCAACTGTACTTGGGTGCTGGTGGAAGATATTTTGAGCACATCCTTGATTAGTTTTTGCTTATTGATTAGGAAATGTTTTCAATTTATTGTATTTGGAGTATTATGTTTTGATGTTGATTTGTTAATTACATGTCAGAAATTAATATCAATCTTTTGCATGTAAAAATTTTTTAGTTTCATTTTTGAGCGAACTATTCATCTGATTTAGATGAAGATTTTTAAAGTGTTCAGAATTTAGTGCTAAACAAAGTCTGTAATGGAAAATTTTTTCCCTATCTGTTATGATTTATGAGATAGGATTTGCAAGTGTACTCATTTGCATAATCAGATCATTTGAAAGTCACCATCAGATAGCCTAATAATTATTTCTTATTTGTTGGCATTAACAGATTTTTGAAATCTATGATAGTTATCAAGTTATTTGGAGAAGTACAGACTTTTCTTCCACTCTGTATAAATCATTTATTGTGAACAACAAAGTTTATAACAGTTTTGCAATTAGAAAACAAAAATTATTATATAAAAAAATGAAAATTTTAATTTAAGAATTTCTCAGAATTTTAAATGTAATATAAGCTCCTTGCACTTATTAAAAGATATTATGGAAAATAATACTACCAAATTTTAAATAGCTTAGATTTTAAAATATAAATTTTATACTATATAAATATAATAAAAATAATTTTATATATGCAATCTTCAAGATAGAGGTGAAAATATTCCCAATATGTTTTGTAAAGAAATTACTCCAGCAAAAATAAATCGAATAATAAAATTTATTTATCCAGATTAATAGGATCAGATGCAATATGGATTAATAAAAAGTAGAGGTGAAAATATTCCCAATATGTATTGTAAAGAAATTACTCCAGCAAAAATAAATTGAATAATAAAATTTATTTATCCAGATTAATAGGATCAGATGCAATATGGATTAATAAAAATCCATATAATTCAGAAAATGGATAAATGACTAAATAAAGTAAGACAATTTTCATAGATACAGGTCATGTCCCTATTACATTTACATAATTAACTGAATAAACTGTAATGGATAATCTTTTTAAACCAAACTTCAAGGGAATTAACTCTAAATGAATGTAATACTTGTCAATCTATTACATTTACATAATTAACTGAATAATAAACTGTAATGAATAATCTTTTTAAACCAAACTTCAAGGGAATTAACTCTAAATGAATGTAATACTTGTCAAATTTTATCCCTTGAAAATTGTAACAAGCACTTGAAGCAGGATAAATACACTAGTTTATTATTAGATATATATATATATAATATATACTACATATACTAAATAGTATTATTAGTATATGTAGTATATATTATTTATATCTAATAATAAACTAGTGTATTTATCATGCTTCAACTGCTTGCTGTGATTTTCTTGTGTTTTTAGAAGCAGCAGAACTCAGTTGTTTACTCTTTGATATATTTAACAGAAATTTTAATCATTTAAAATAATTTAAATGATTTAAATTATAAATCTAATTTTAGCACCATCTCGTAATTAGAATATTTATTAATGATTAAATCAAAGAGTGTGCCATCTATGAATAATTTCTTCAGCTAAATTAGTTAAAAATTCTAGTTTAATTATTAATTCTTATATGGCACCACTCTTTGATTTAATCATTAATAAATATTCTAATTAAGAGACAGCACTAAAAAACTAGTTTAAATCATTTCAAATGATTAAAATTTCTTTTAAATATATCAAGGGATAAAATTTGGCAAGTATTAGGTTCATTTAAATTATAATGATATTCTAGTTAGTTTAACTAGTTTAACCAAAACTAGTTTAAATCATTTCAAATGATTAAATTTTCTGTTAAATATATCAAGGGATAAAATTTGGCAAGTATTAGGTTCATTTAAATTATAATGATATTGGACTTTTACATCATCCATATATTTTCTTAATTTCAGTCACTAATTATTTATATTAACTTAAATTATTATTTCTTATCCATACAGTATCCTTATTTCTATCAATGATCATTCTGAACTACAACAGTATTTTATTAGCATCAAATGTGAAGAATCAGATATTTTGTTAATAGTATTTCAAGTGTTACAATTTGCATAACTCCCACCCATCCTTACATCATTTATTGTCAGTAATCTACTATACTCTCCCCTAACAATGTAACATAGTTTATGAATGTTCCTTAAAAAGTATTTCATCTATATTATAAATTAGAATTTTTTATTAAAATATTGAAAAATATACAATACCTTGGTAATATTTCAGCCATCTGAAACATCATATGGTTTGGTAGCACATATCTGAAATTTCAATTAAAAGATTTTAATAAATTTCAAATTAACATTTTGAATTATTTATTCTTATTCAATGTAGATATATTATGTATAAGTACTGTGAGTAAATTCTTTATAAAATTATTAATAAGTTATTATTTGAACTTTAAAAAATTCTTTTAATAATCCTATAAATTTTTAGTATTATATAAAATATATCATTAAATTATTGAAAATTATTAAATGAAATATTAAAATTATTTAATATTTCACGATTGTTTGTTTGATTTAATCATAAATATGCATGGACAATAGGAGCAGCCAACTTTGTTTATGACATAACATTAATGCATCCATAGAGTATTAATTAAGCGGATCTAACTCTTACTGCTCTCTAAGGCTTAAACTTAAGTAAAAGTTCCAATACTAGCACAAACGAGCAGGCCAAAACAGATTAGAACACTCAAACTTTATTTTCGAGAAACGTTTTTGGCTTACAATTGCCTTCTTCAACAACTAGATATAGTTTTTGTTCTGGAACATAGAACTTAGAATCTTACAAAACGAATTACATTTAAAATTTCAACATATAAATATATTCAAATAAAATAAACTAAACATAAGTATATTCAGAAAATTAAGTTTTTCTTCATCATAAATAATATACATTTTTAATAAAAATATTAATTAGTATTAACTAAGAAAGTTCTTTTCTCCTGAAGTTTTCCCTTTAAGGCAAATTTCCAAGCTTGCAAAAGATCTATTGATTGCCTTTCATTTATTATTTTCCCTTTTTCACTTCCTTTGAAAATTTTTATTTCTTCTACCACTGTTAGCTCCTTCACGCTGTTCACTTTTTTCACCACTTTTGCTTTCTCCCATTCTATTTTAATCTCATATTTGTCGGCTCTTCTAGCTAGAGCTGTTGTTAATTTACCTTTTCTTATATCCGCTTCACGTTCTTTTAATCTTTCTCTTAAGTTCCTCATTGTTGCCCCTATATAAACTTTGTTTTGTTGCTTATCATTATTTATCAGAGGAACTTCATAAACCCATTTGTTCTTCTCTGTTGTATGCGTCTTTTATGTTTTTTAGGAGGCTCGATACTGTTTTTGCTCTCTTATAACGCTGGGTTCTCTCGGCTTTCCTTAATTAATTTGCACTGTTCTTCTGGTTGTTAAGATCCATAGAAGAAACGTCGGTACTTAATGTAATTAAAGAAGCTATCCTTTATACAAGATATATGGATGATGTTTTTGTTATGTGGAATGAGATAGATAAATCAGAGGAGCTGCAAGATAGCTTTAGTATTTCAAGCTATGGCCTCAAACTTGTCCTAGAGAAAAAAAAAAGAATGAATCCACTTCCTAGGTATAGAAGATCACAGCATTAGAACAAAAGTTTATAGGAAACCATCAAATATTCCAATAATTATACCGCAGTGGTCTAATGATAAAGTGGAACTATAAAAAAGCGGCTATAAGGTCTTATATAAATAGGGCAATAACGCACTGTAGTACAGATACGTTCTTGAAAAAAGAAATAGAAATAATTATAAAAACTGCAGAGAAACACGGTTATACTAGGAAGACAGTTAATAAAAAATTTAACGAAGCTTTGAAAAGAAGAGAGAATGCAAGAAACACTAAACAAGATGAATCAAGCCAAAGCGGAACCAGTAATAATCCAGTAGAATATGAAGTAATTACGGAGGCCCTTAGAAATTCAAGAACAATGCAAAAATTAATTAATAAAGTAAAATAATAATAGAATATTATTTATAGATCCCTCAAGAAGTTTTTTCTTGATCATGTAATCACATATTTTTACATTATTGTTTACAGATATGTTCTTGAAAAAAGAAATAGAAATAATTATAAAAACTGCAAAGAAACACAGTTATACTAGGAAGACAGTTAATAAAAAATTTAACGAAGCTTTGAAAAGAAGAGAGAATGCAAGAAACACTAAACAAGATGAATCAAGCCAAAGCGGAACCAGTAATAATCCAGTAGAATATGAAGTAATTACGGAGGCCCTTAGAAATTCAAGAACAATGCAAAAATTAATTAATAAAGTAAAATAATAATAGAATATTATTTATAGATCCCTCAAGAAGTTTTTTCTTGATCATGTAATCACATATTTTTACATTATTGTTTTGCCAATTACATTACTTACTTCCTTTTTAGAATCTGACATATTTTAAAATTCAGCACTTATTGGTTCACAAGAATGCTGTATTTTATAATTTACTGTATTATTAATTTATTACATTATTGTTTTGCCAATTACATTACTTACTACCTTTTTAGAATCTGACATATTTTAAAATTTAGCACTTATTGGTTCACAAGAATGCTGTATTTTATAATTTACTGTATTATTAATTTATTTTTTGAAAACTATATAAATATGAAATTCAGCAATTAGGAACTGCATAAGTTCTGGACTATTTTTTGTATTGGGAAAAAACATATATACAAAAACATATCATTTAAGCTAAAAAGTAATTTGATAAACAATTATTATTTATAATATATCAAATCTTGAAACATTAATTTTTTTTATAATTAATTGTATTATTCTATTTGAATTGCAATTTATTTAATATATTTAATTGTATTGGGAAAAAACATATATACAAAAACATATAATTTAAACTAAAAAGTAATTTGATAAACAATTATTATTTATAATATATTAAATCTTGAAACATTAATTTTTTTATAATTAATTGTATTATTCTATTTGAATTGCAATTTATTTAATATATTTAATTCTAATTCCTGTTATTTTGTCTACTTCACATGCCATATCGTTGCCATAAAACTAAAAATCATTGAAATTTTAAATTATTTAAGGTATAATTGATTATTTACTTTAATAGTATTTATTATTATAAAAGTATCTAATTCCTGTTATTTTGTCTACTTCACATGCCATATCAAAACTGCCATAAAACTAAAAATCATTGAAATTTTAAATTTAAATTATTTAAGGTATAATTGATTATTTACTTTAATAGTATTTATTATTATAAAAGTTAATAGTGATTATTTTTATTAACTTTTATAATAATAATGATATATAAAATTTATATAGAATTTTTGATAAAAGAATTCAGTGGTTCTCAACCACTGTGTCAAAACACACTAGTGTGCTGCCAAACCTTTGATGGTGTGCTGCAAAAAATTAAGAATGAATTATATGTATCTATAAAAATTGTATTGGGACTAATCCATTGCCAAAACACACTAATGTGCTGCCAAACCTTTGATGGTGTGCCGCAAAAAATTAAGAATGAATTATATGTATCTATTATTGATAATATCTAGATAAAATTTTCTTACCTAAATGACAACGACTACTGCATTTATGATTTTTGCAATTTAATGTACGTCCACATAACTGTTCACAAGGTGGACAATTTCCATCACAGCACTGAAAGCATAATTACACTAAATTAAAATTTTCAAAACAAAACTTGTTTGTTATAAACATCTGTATAAAAATTGATATAATTCAATAAATACTTTTTGTATGAATAAATTATTATCTTCTAAACTTTATATAGAATGATTTGCTTTCCTAATTACCTGAGGTTACTGACGCAAAGAAAGGAGAAGGGATGGCAACAAATGCTCAATGTGATCTATAGCAGAGTGATTGATTCCAAAAAGTACTATACGATCATGTATGTTAAAATGATTAAAATTAATTTGCATACAACAAACTAATAAAAATCATTCTAAATAAGCATTTTTTGCAGTATAGATTAATTTATTAATTTGCAACATTATTGTTCTTTTTTGTTTAAACTTTTATAGTTTGATTATAACATTCTGTTCCATGGTGTAACCTGATGATGGCAGTTTGCTGAATATATTTGTCGCAAATTAATAAATTAATCTACACTGAGAAAAGTGCTTGTTTTATAGTGATTTTTATTTGAATTATGTGGAATCAGTTTAAAGTATAATATGTCTATCAACAAACTGATTTTGATTATTTTTAGCATATGTAATCCTCTAGCAGATCAGGATAATATATAAGAATTTCATTTTCATATTTAATATTATATAATCACTATAACCAAATTGCAGCTCTCTGATTTTTTTAATGCTTTGATCAACAGATATCCAACTAGATAGGATTAAATACTTATCAATTTCAATAGACTTGGCTATCTGAAGGGTCTGTGTAGGAACATTTAACACAATGTGGCTAATGCATTCCAAAAAATTATCACATTAATTAAATGCACATTGAACATGGAATATAATCAATGATCAATTTGCTTTTCCACTTAAAAAGTAATTAAAACAAAATGACTTAAATATAATATAAATTGCCTTTTAAGAATATGTGGAAGAATATTACTTAATGCAGAACTAAAAGTACAGAAACTTTTTATAGTAGTAAGAGTGAACTATTAGATTCACTAGCAGTATGCGAAAATTACTGGATATTTTCACTCACTCACACACACACAATATAAATATTGTAGTGTGTGTGTGTGTGTGTGTGTGTGTGTGTGTGTGTGTGTGTGTAGAGTGTGTGTGTGTGTGTGTGTGTGTGTGTGTGTGTGTGTGTGTGTGTGGTTCTTATTAATGTGTAGAGACATAATTGTCATCAATATGTCTTTGGAATAGTGCGTGCGTGCGTGCGTGCACACACATACATACAGTGCAATATTTATATTGTGTGTATGAAATTATATATTTATTAAAATAACATAAGTACTTTTATAGTTAAACAATAAGATGCTAGTAAAACTTAAAATTTATATTTATAATAAAAATTATATAATAATTAAATCCAAAAGCATTATATATAGATATAGCATATTGCAATCCATTGCCTGCCAGATAGTTGTATGATACAGTATTTATAAATTTTTAAGATAAGATTTTTAGGTTTTTACAGAAATTCTTATATATCAGGCAGACAATATATAGACATTAACTATTGTATTATAAAACTCATTCCACACTAATTAAATCTTCAGGGACAAATTATAAATAACACTATAATGAATATCATACTAATGAAGCTGCATTATATATGAAATCTTCTTTGTATATACATTTTATTCAGATTGGAACAATATTTATCTGAAATATCAGCTGAACACATATGGGTATCTTTTCTCTTAGTAGCATTAATATTTACCCAGTATCAATAATTTTCAATAATTTTAACTACAAGAATCCCCTGAAGTTACTTTGTAGGAGGACTGAGACTGGTGATGTTAATCAAGATGATATAAATCAAGACCGATTTTCCCATAAACACAATGTTAATATGGTTAATTAGTTTCAGACCAAAAAGTTTGAATAAGAAAACAGATATTTTTATTCCTGTAATATTTATGAAAGATTTACAAAAAATATGAAACCTAATTAATCAAATAACAATTTAAGAAAAAAGCATTCTCATTTAAACTATAATCAGAACATTTAGTAATTGTTGATGTCCAATAATAGAAATTGTGATAAACTAAGCAATGCTCGATAATGCTCGATTTCCAAGCAATGGTCATTGCTTGGAAATCGAGCATTGAACCTTAAGAGACCCTAACTATTCACTCTGTAGAAAAGACCAAGCCCGTTATAAACTACAATCATTCGCTTGTGCTACCCCTGGCCTGGGCATAGCTGGCTGGGTAGTTTAAATAGGTGTGACCCTGAGCCAAATGGAACTCTATATTTTAATATTGTTTATTTGTAATATAATGTATTATATTTTTGTACAGCTTAGGAAAATTATAGTCCGGCAACATATTATTAGATTTGTATGAATAATATTTACTCATTTAAAAATTTAAACTTTCTGCCAATTTTAATATTGTATTGTAATTCTTTTACAGTTTATGTATGGAAATAAAATTTTTTTCCAAAAAGTATTATATTTTTGCATTCTGTTTGTTGAGACAATAGCGTATCAAGTACCCCTCCCCCTTTTCTGTAACTACGGCCCTCCATATCTCGAGTAAACATAGCTATGGCCCTCAGGTTCATTATAATTGGACAGCACTGCTTTAGACAATCTGGCATGAAAAATTAGCAATAAACTAATTTATTTATTGCTTGGAATTTTTCTTTTTTGATTAATATTTCTTAAACTGCTTTTATCATGGCAGCATTAATCACAGTTATGGATACTACTATGATATTTTTTAGAGCTATTAAGATTATTTCTGCTTAGACTTATTATAACTTAATATTTTAAACTCAAACACAATTAAGCAGAACTGTGCTTGGGTTTAAAATATTTTTTAGAGCTTTGATTTAGTTTCTTTCATCCAAGTTGATAACATTATCCAGCATATTGCATTTCTGGTTATAATAATACTTTTTCTTCATATATTTTTGTTTTTTTTTTATTTATTTGCAACTTTTTATGTAAGCATTTCTGCTCTGTATTTTTTTATACAATGCCTCACAGCTGCATTTTTATTTCATTAGTTATTGTTATTAATTAGGATGTCTCCTGAAGGAATAATTATAATCAGTACCTGTTATATATGTTTGCTGTATGTATGTAACACACAATATACAAATATGAAAAAAAAAACAGCTCTTTGAAATGCATTCAAAAATATTGGTTGTAATTTGAATCTGTTGCAACTCTGAATATTATAAACAGCTTTTTGAAATGCATTCAAAAATATTGGTTGTAATTTGAATCTGTTGCAACTCTGAATATTATTTTCCCATAGATGCAATGCTATAAATGAGGTTAGCTTTTCCAATCATCAAATTATTTTGATGATTGGAAATCATCAAAATAATTTGATGATTCATATTATTTTGATGATTGGAAATCATCAAAATAATATGAATATTTTATTAAAATATTCAAAAGGTGTTTAGAAATAAATTCTCTGTATACTTAGTATTTTCTCTTTATTTTCAACCAATGAGAAGCAAGTATTTATTGAGCAGTATTGTCAATGATGGGTTTTCCTGATATAGTTTGTTTTTGGTTTATAATAGAGAGTAATTTAAGATTAGGACATGGAAAAACCAATTCATTGCCAAGAAAGAAAGATTATTTACAATGTTCATCAATATTTTAATTATTATTAAACAAAAATAGGGAATGTATTTCTGAAGCTACTAAATTAAGTTAATATTAAATGAAATAAACATTTGATTAAAAGTAAAATCAATCAGTTAAGAGTTAAAAGTGGTTTGTTTTTGGTTTATAATAGAGTAATTTGAGATTAGGACATGGAAAAATCAATTCATTGCCAAGAAAGAAAGATTATTTACAATGTTCATTAATATTTTAATTAATTAAAAATAAGAAAGTTAACAAAGAGTCTTTATTATTAAAAAAAAATAGAGGATGTATTTCTGAAGCTACCAAATTAAGTTAATATTAAATAAAATGATTTACTTTTAATCAAATGTTTAATCAGTTAAAAGATTTAAAAAATTAATTATTTTAATTACAATATAACCATTTTAAAAAATAACCTGATCAAAATAGAATGACCAATTAAGATGTGAAAATGTAACATGATGGGATAAACTATATTATAAAGTACAATGAAGACTAAATTAAATTTTGATTCCGATTATGTTTTTATGATTATAAAAAAATTTGTTGTATTTCTGAACAAAATTAAAATTTTCTTCAGTTCGGTTCTGTTTAGAAAATTAAAATTTTCTAAACAGTTTCCACAATAATCCTGAATTCTATAAATTAGGGGTGGGCAACCTCCGGCCTGCGGGCCACATTATTTTATTATATCTAATAGAAAATTTGTTGTATTTCTGAACAAAATTAAAATTTTCTTCTAAACAGTTTCCACAATAGTCCTGAATTCTATAAATTAGGGGTGGGCAACCTCCGGCCCACGGGCCACATTATTTTATTATATCTAATACCAACACTATGTATACTTACATATCTGTATCTTCTCTTTTTCAAATAAATACTATTATTATCAATTGTTTTTGTTTTGGCCCGTGGCCCACCATAATTTTTTCTATACGGCCCCCTACAAAAAAAGGTCCCCCTACAAAAAAGTTAGGTTGCCCACCCCTGCTATAAATTATCCTAGTCTTAATAGGTAATTAACACCTAATAATTCTATTATACCACTAACTGACCTGGCTATTCTATTTTGTTTAGATTTGTTTTTAATGAGATCAGAGTTCAGACAGCACTATGTGCAAGTACAAAATCATTTTATTACAGTAAAACATTTTCGGACCCTTTACCGGTCCCTCGTCAGTACACGTTTCTTAGAGATAACATTCAAACATAACAATAACATAGAACATATTTAAAATGTTTGGTTACATAGCATTCTATTAAAATTCGAAAATCAGTTATATAACATTCTATTATAATTCTAAAAGATTCAAACAGTCTTAGAACAGAACAAAACTATAAAAAATTTAAAATATAAAAGCATATATTAAAAATAGCATAAATAATAAGAACATAGAACAATTAAAGTTTATAAATAATTTCTAGGATGTAAAAGCAGAGAGTTGGAACTTCCTTTTTTCAATAAGATAATTGTCCGTATATTAGCAGAGGAAATCAAGAAATATATATATAACACATTTATTAATCCACTTGCATAGGGCTAGGCACTTAAGTTTTTTGGTTTACATAATATTAATCGCACACCATCTCCATGACACCGGCAGATCCATAGGGGTAACGTCGTTGATAGTTGTACTTGTGTGAGCTATTTTTTCTAGCTGGAAAGCCTCTGGAGTCGTAAGTCCTCGACCATCACAAACACGCTTTAATATGCTAGCTTTCCCCCAATCAATCATTATATCTTCTTCGTAAGCTTTAATTGCCAATGCAGTAGACATCCTTCCTGCAAGATTATCGGCTTTGTGTTCATTAAGTCTCGTATGTAGGTTTCTACTTGTGCTGCTGATATAATATTGTAAGTCGTCATTATCCGGGTACTGTATCGGAATTGAGTATATACCAGCCTTCCTATCACTGGGGGCACAGTCTTTCCCATTCCTAAGAGTGTTGAAGATCGTGTTGTCTCTCTTCCATGTCATCCGGTATCTACCATCTTTTATGGCTCTATTAAAGATCTTGTATATAATAGGGTCATATTCGACAAGAGTGAAGGGGTGGGTATCAATGTTGGACTGTACAAGGAGGGTTCGTTTGTGTTTATTCATCATAGAATCAGAAACTTTATTCAAGACACCTTGCAGTACTTTACGGGAAAATCCATATTTTGCATCCAAGGGTGAAGATATATTCAAGTTCTATCATCCTATCCTGCCATTTAGTAATATGAGTGTAAGCCCTGGTAAACATAGATCTAAATGCGGCAAGTTTATACGGGGTGGGGTCATTAGACCACGCCGGTATCAAAACTGGCATATAGGTGGGCTTTTAGTAAACATTGGTGACATATTCACCGTTTTCCGTATGAACCCAGATGTCCAAAAAGTAGAAAGTCGTATCAGAGCTTTGTTTGATCTTTACTTTAAGTCCTAGAGTAGGGTCATTGAGCACATCTGCCAGGTGACATTCATCTTGATTTTCTTTCCATACTATGCATATATCGTCAACATACCTAAGATAAAGTTTGAAATCAGACCTAAAATGGTCAAGGGCGGTTGACTCTTTGTATCTGACAATAAGTTCAGCCATTATACCCGCTAGGGGCCCACCTATGGGGACACCTATCATCTGTAGATAGTATCACCCTTGAAAAACATAGTACAAATTGTACGTAATTAGATGACAAATATCTCTTATGAGACTACCTATAGTTATACCTATTATCATACTATCATATTGTTTTTGTTTTGGCCTGTGGCCCACCATAAATTTTTCTATATGGCCCCCTACAAAAAAAGGTTGCCCACCCCTGATTTAAATATTGTAAATTAACCTAAATAAAAATTAGATTCTTTAATATTAGGAAAAATTTTTATATACTTCTATTTTTATATATTGCTGATTATTTATATAATATATTTAAATATTATGATTTTTGTTTCATATACATATTTTAATATCCTATACATTTCATCTAAATAAACAAAATAGTAAACCTTGACATAATAGCATTATTTATCTTACATAAACTAATAATAATGCCTTATATATAATATATACATATAATAAAGAACGAAGCCAGGTGACAAATATTAAACTGAAGTCATAAATAATAAACTCAAGGGAGAAATAGTATATCCATGTGGCAATTAACAAATTTAAATAGAGATTATTAAATGTATATAACAAATATAAAATTAAAGTGATAATTTTTAAGACATGCAAGTGACAAAAAAATATTTTATAGCAGATAAGTTAAACTCAAAAGGATATTCTAAATCTTGAAAACTCATTATTGTCAGTCTTACTGTTGTACTTGAGTATTTGAAATAATAAAGCATTTACGATTATGAATGATTGAGAGGTCAAGGAGACTTCTCGTTGAGATGGATAAATGGTAATGTTGGCTTGATTCACAGTAAATAAATGTTGACGTTTTACTGGGGTGGATTCTTCTTGTGGCTTGTTCTGCTGCTAGGAGCTTGAAAAAATTAAAAGAATATGGCTTATATTGTGCAGTCTTGTGGTTAATCCAGATATTTGACTTTTCAATTAGTTGAACAAATCATAAGGAATTTCAATTATATTAGCTCCCATCATAATTTTATTAATTTGTTAAATAAAAATACTGAATAATAACTAAATTGTAAAAAAAGAAAGGAATGTAAAACAATTCAAACAATCCAAGTCCTTGTATTGGATGCCAATTTCAAAGTTGTAATAATCAAAACAATCAATAATTCTAATAACACCAGCAGTTATATGATTGCAAATCTTTGAGTACTATTATATCAGGTATTTTAACTTCCAGAAAACAAATTCTGAAAATAAACTAATAAATCTAAATCTAACACTAATATGATAAAACACAAACCAGAAATTTGTGGTTGTTAAAATAATGAACAAGTGTTAGGACTAAAGACAGAAAAAGTTAATGCATATATAAACTGATAAAATGAATAAATTCAAAAAACAGATAAAATTAAGTAGTAAAAATAATTTTTTGAATCCAAAAATACTTATAAAATGTTAAAAAATTTTATCAAAATAATAATACAGCATAAATAAGTTAACAATGAAAACTTGCTTAATTATCAGTTCAAAATTCAAAATGATGATAAACTTCATTGATGTAATCCAGGCGTGTCAAACTCAATTCAAGGGCCATTTAATGATCCTATAAGATTGCACATCACGTTTAAATTTTTTTTAAATTACATTTTACAGTAAGGATTCAGAAATATAAGATATATAATTAAAACATTGTATAATCAAATGAACATATTGCAAAAATATATAATTTACTACATAATTGCTTTTAATTATGCATGTTTTTTAATTTAATTCATCAATCCAATTTTCTATTAAGTATTAAAAGTCACATTTTCTGTATACAATTTTGTAATATTAAGTATTAAAAGTCACACATTTCTGTTCAAAAACAGAAGTTTCATTAAAATTTTATAAATTCAAATATTCATAACTACTGACATTTTTTAAATAAGTAAATAACACAACAAATAAATCTTTAACAAGCCTGTTAGCACGTCCTTTATTGCCATCCTTCAAATAGGGATTGTTTGGAACTAGATTATTGTATTTGGCTATCCAAAAAAAATAAAAAATACAGGTTTTCATTTATGACTTTGTTTTTTGGTAAGAAATTTCGCACAAAACGATGTATTTCTTTTAGGAAAGCATTTAGTTTGTGTCACCAATCCGAAACCCATCTGCACGTATATGTCTGATAAGGCCAATCGAAAAAACTTGTACAACAAATTTCATTAAAATCAAACTAGTGCATCATAGTATATGACATAGCTATGAAGAGAGAATTACTTCCTATTATCTCATAACATATTGTACTCATTTTCATTTTAGTTAAGAGTGTTGGGGGCCACAAAAAAATCACTTCAAGGGCTGCCAGTTTGACACCCCTGATGTAATCAATAATAAATAGACTGTCATACAGTGGCTCACTTCCTAGCTGAATGGATTATTAAAGATGATGATCTCACTAAAGGCAAATTTCTTGATTTTTATAAAAGATTACAAACCAACATTATGGAAAACTTTGCACCCAGGATTGACTAAATGCTAGTTAGACTTCTACTTTGGAATTAAAAATGAAAAACTATGAGGGTCGTTCAACCCAATTCGGGACTTTTTTCTTTCCAGGTTTAAATGGACGCCTAGGTTGGAGGTTTTGTATGCAGTAGAAACTGGCACCTGTGTCCTGTTACTGGTAGACAGCGCTCATTTCACGCACTTCTGGATAAACCGTTATTCAAGATGGCGGACAACAGTGTGAAGGTCTATGTGGAACAGCGTGTTGTGATGAAGTTTTTAATGAACGAGGGCATAAAACCTGCTGAAATTTACAGAAGATTTCAGGCTCAGTAAGACATTTGAATGGTGTAAGCGCTTCAAAGATGGCCATATCTCTATTACTGACGATTGAAGTTTGGAGAAGCCTCAGAGTTAGAAATGCACCAGAGAAATATATCTGGTTAATCCAAGAAATATACAGGAAAACCAAGACGAAAGTACGAGCCTGCCTGGGAGAAACGAGCAGCTTTGAAGTGAGAGTGGATCTCCATCAGGGCTCAGCACTAAAAATGCAGTTTAAATTTTTTTATACAGCCCCCTACAAAAAAATAGGTTGCCCACCCCTGCTATAAATTATCCTAGTTTTAATAAGTAATTAACACCTAATGATTCTATTATACCACTAACTGACCTGGCTATTCTATTTTGTTTAGACTTGTTTTTAATTGCTAGTAAATATCATTAAACCCTTTGAGATCCACATTATTCAATTTCTGATTGTGGCTGCTGACCTACAGTTAATGGTAATTAAACCTAATTTATATAAAAAATTTAAATTATTATATTTCATAATTTGTATTAAAAAACTTTGAAGTTTTTACCAAATGAGGGATTGACAAGAGACATCACAAAGAGTGAAGTAAAGGCTACTCTGAAGCAATTGAAAAATGGGAAAGCAGTAGGGCTGGATGGAATCCCAGCTGAAGCCTGGAAGGTCCTTGCAAATTTAAGTGTTTGAATTTAATTTTTGCGACCCCAGAATTTTTCAGAATTTCTTCGCGACCCCATTTGGGGTCGCGGCCCATAGTTTGAGAAACGTTGGTTTACGGAAAAGTGGCTCCTCCTCGCATTCCTACCCCATTTTCATTACAAGATTTTTCGCGACCCCATTTTTAAATACGAAATTTTTCGCGACCCCAGGTATTAAATATGCAATAAAACATACAAATACATAAATGATTTACACACTTATTAAGATAAACACAATCAGCCAACTACACTGAAAATTCATATGTTGTCATACGTTACCAACCAACCACACCGAAAATTCATATGTTGTCATACGTTAAATATTGGAGTTTGTGAAATTACATATAAACTGAAAATCAAGTATTTGAATTTAATTAGTGAAATTACATATAAACTGAAATTCAAGTATTTTAATTTAATTTTTGCCAACTACATTGAAAATACATATGTTGTCATACGTTAAATATTGGGCATTTGTGAAATCGAAAATTCATATGTTGTCATACGTTAAATATTGGGCATTTGTGAAATTCATATGTTGTCATATGTTAAATATTGGGCGTTTGTGAAATTACATATAACTGAAATTTAAGTGTTTGAATTTAATTTTTGCGACCCCAGAATTTCACCAGAATTTTTCAGAATTTCTTCGCGATCCCATTTAAGGTCGCGGCCCATAGTTTGAGAAACGTTGGTTTACGGAAAAGTGGCTCCTCCTCGCATTTCGCCCCTAGCACGTTTCGTCCCCAGAACATTTCGCCCCCAGCACTTTTCGTTCCCAGCACATTTCGCCCTCTGTAGATAATGCGTAGGATACAAAATTGTAAATAGAGTCAACTCTCTATAACTCTATTTTTTATTGAAATTCGATGTTAATTGTCTGCGATTGTTTACAAATTAAACCTAATTAATTAGAAAAAATTAAAGTGAAATTTCGCTTAATTTTCATTTAAATTTTTTGATAATTTTACAATTTCTCTCACATTTCGCCCTCTGTAGATAATGCGTAGGATACAAAATTGTAGAGTCAACTCTCTATAACTCTATTTTTTATTGAAATTCGATGTTAATGGTCTGCGATTGTTTACAAATTAAACCTAATTAATTAAGGAAAAATTAAAGTGAAATTTCGCTTAATTTTCATTTAAATTTTTTGATAATTTTACATTTAATACGTTTTTTTCAATTTCTAAAGATGTAAAAATTTTTCCGAATTTTATTTCTTTCATAACTTTTCGTTCTTTTTATAAGATCGGAGAAAACACCATTCTCTATATGAAATCTTAGCCATCCAACGAAATGTTTCACATTTTTTGATTGTGGCAAGTCTTATGAATAAAATAAGGTACGAATGAAGAAAATTATATAATTATTTTAAAAAAATTATCGATAAAAAAACTCAATAATACAGTGTGTAAGTAGTTCAGTCAAATAAATTTATATTTTATTATTTTAGACTGAGAATTTATTCAATTTTATGTTTTTAATATCGAACCAATAATACATCATACCTCTTATAATTATTTTTGTAATGTGTATGGGACGATGTCTTTAAAAGTGTTTAAAATTAATAAATTGTGTGTGCGAGTCAAAAAGTTAATTATAATGTAGTTAAATGATAAAAAGTTAAGAATTTGGAGCATTTTATCGCAAATTTTACGTTTTTTTTATGAAGTCTGGCACTCTACAAAAAGTATATTCAGTTAGTAGTTCTTTAATGTGTTCAATATTATGATTTTTTTTTAAATTTAAACATTAATCTGTGCCGTATGTAATCGGTATGGTTGATTATACAGAGTGGCCAAAATAAGAGAGGTCCCGTGTTATACTGAACGTTATATTTGAAGCTATCTGAGCGATGCTATTTCTTGACGCATACAATTGAAGAGCTGAAAACAAACATTTGCAATGCGATTGCAGAAATCTCACCAAATGAATTGGCAAAAGTTTCCAGAAACATGCTGAGACGTGCTGAGTTGTGTATCGAAGTTCATGGTGAACAGTTTCAGCACCTCCTATGAACTGTTGACCTATTGAATTGAACGTCCTGTTGACTTAAGTACGTTGTACTTCATAATAATAATTTACTATTCTGTATTCTGTATTTACAATAAACGAGTGAATTGTCTGTATGTTATTAATATGACACGGGGGGCCTCTTTTATTTTGGTCACCCTGTATAATCTGTCTGCAATCGATTTATTGATGAATTAATATATATAAGACGCGTAAGTTAATTTGATAAAAATAAATTTTGCCCTTTTTATAACGCATTATTGTTATTTTTTCTATAATTTACTAACCCAAAATAACGTAGATTGTTATCAGACACCCATTCGAAACAAGCTTCGCTGAACTTATCCTTGAACTTCAATTGGGGACAAACTGTGGTACTATAACTATAATATGGAAGTAGACTTGTTAGCCTATAATGATATTGCACTTGTTAAATAATTAATGAATTAATTAAAGAAGTAAGCACTTTTCGATACAGTATTAAATGTTTACAAAATACCATACACCAAAAAATGCTTTGTTGTTTGTAGATTTAAAGCGAAATTAAAAAAATACGCAGTTTAATCAGTTTTAATGTTGAGAAAACAAACTTTCCGGAAATAAAAAAATGGGCAAAAGCGCATCCGTATCTCTCCTATCTGTTACTATGCCAATATGACATTACTGCAATTAATGCTATTACGGTAACAAGACCTAAATAAAAAACAATAAAGAAAAAATTATTTCGACGATGATTTACGGTTAAGGATAATAATAATAACGAAAACATAGATAAATATGTAAACAAGATGAAAAACAAAATACGAAACTCGCCATGCGAATTGAATGTCCTGAGGGTTACTTTTCATTCGGATTGGGTCTTCGTCTGCTGATTTTGTGTCGTCTGTAGCCAACAATAGTTCGGTTTTTAGTTTATCATCTAACTTAAAATGCAATATGAAATAACGCATATCAAAAGAATAGTCGAAGATTTTCAAAATCGTAATCTGATTGATTAACTTAGAGGCATTGCATACAAATTCGAGTTTTAAACAATAATAATATGCATTTATTATATTAAAACAAAATAAATTAGAATCATTTAAAAACTTGGTGTATTATTTACATTTCGTAGCCTATTCATTATCTACAGGGGGCGAAATACGAGGAGCCACTTTTGGGGGCGAAATGTGCTGGGGACGAAACTGTGCTCGGGGCGAAATGTGGGAGGCGAAATGCTGTTATTTGGGGGTCACTTTTCCAGACCCCCAAATAACAGCACACTCCACAGGTAAAAACAGTTATCTTTTAAAGAAATCTCAAATTCACACATCTTTCTCTTTCTTTGTCATTGGTTCGTAGACTTATACGACATGAACTCATTCACTATAATATAATTATTCACAAAAATCTAAACGCTTCCACAGATTAAATAATAATTTGTGAAAGTGCGTAGTTTAAAATAATTTATTATTATATTAAATTATTTATACCTGTGAAAATGAACATCGAAAACCTTTGGACTATTCAATGCAGATATTAACTAAACAATACACTAAGACCATGACTCATTAAATCAGTGAGCCAATGAAATAAGAAAATAAACTCGTGTTGTGCAGAATTTCAGATTTGTTTTTGAAAGAAAACTGCTTTTACTTGCTGAATATTCTGTTATTTGATTAAAATAGAACAGAAATACTTATAATTTTAACTGCAGAATATCTTATTAGAAAAATAAAATCAACTTGGATAATATTTTCAATGATTTGGGACTCTATATACATTTTATCGGAAGTTTAACGAAGGATATGTATTATATATCATCATACTGTTCGTACTTAACTCTTCCGACTGACTGACAAAGATAATTTTCATAGTTCTCTACTTGATTTATATTATTCGATGCGGAAAATTGAATGAATGTGATACAATTAATAAGATGTTTTGCATACAAACAGTACAAAAGCTTAATGATACGTAATTCTGCCAAGCTAAGGACCAGATAAATCATTGGAAGTGAAAAAAATTACGTAATTTCATAAAGGTTAATCGCAGCTTATTTAAATTTATTTGAATTCGATTCGGAATGATAAGTCACGTGTAAAATCATTTGACTGTCTAAAAATTTAGCAGAAAACAGAAAAAAATGTGATTCCGGGAACGTTAAGAACGGGGACTTAGCCTAAAGGCTGGTTCCCACTAGAGCTACGTTCCGTCTCCGTCCGTCCCCGTCACTCCGTCGTGATTCCGGGAACGTTAAGAACGGGAACTTAGCCTAACATGGGACCTTTACTATTGAACTCAATTAGTCTTTAATTAAAGGATCGAATTTCCTCTGGGATTATTGGACCTTTACTATTGAACTCAATTAGTCTTTAATTAAAGGATCGAATTTCCTCTGGGATTTTTACTCTTGTCGTATCTAATATACAGGTAACATCCGTATAACTCGGTTCTTAGATTCTTAAATAATGCCCTGTTATGCGAGTCCGTGTCATATGAAACAAATAACTAGTACAATAAAGGAGGTTAAGTTCCAAAAATTAAAAACCTACTATTATACTTTTATAATTAAGAGAAATATCTTTATTAAAGCAATTTCATCAAAGGTATTACATATTAATATGTACAGGAAAACCTGTACTGGTGGTCACTTTAATATCCGCCCAAGCATATTGTGGAATTTTTAAACTGTGTAAAATGACATTTGTGTTCCGTGGCTATGGCCATTGATATTTAATTTCGGCACCTTGTGTGCAACATCTACTAGGTGGCCAGAAATTGTGTTTTGATCAGAAATGCCAGATCAGCTCTAGATATTCTATCAGCTAAGCATTCTAAAGTGAAAAAATCCCGAAAACAGACATTAATTAATGATTTCTTTCCTTAGATTTAATTAATAATGTGAAACTCTGTCATAAACTTTGTATTTAAACTGATGTTTAATAAAGAAATTTGTAGCTAACTGTGTCAAGTGGCCAACCTGTGTTTGGTGACCACAATCTCAGCCGCCAAAAGAAGGCCATCTAGCACAGGTTTTCCTGTATCAATTAATAATTTCTTTAGAAATCGGATCGATTGTAAAATGAAAATCGGAAATTTGTTTGTTCGATCTGAACCGCAACTTCGGCGATTTAACGAAAATCGTCATAGTTATCTACATAATTACCATTTCTTTAAAAATGTTGAATAATTCTCACTCGAAAATTTTTAATCTATGTATAATTTAATAAAAAGAAAAACAAAGTTTTAAAATTTACTTACTACTGTATTACTAAAGATAACTACTCCACGTGTTGTACAGGGATTTCTCTTACTCTCAAACCGTGTTAAAGTGAAACTGTATTCTAGGATGACGAATTGTACGGTATTACATGCACTAATCGATGATATTTTCTACCAGACTTTCTTTGCCATATTATTCGCTCTTGTTTGCTACGAATATGAACCATCATTGTCATGACTGGTGATTTGATTGTATAGGTGGTATAATCTACTAAAGCACTGCAAATGTTTTCAAAAAAAGTTATCAGACATGAAAACGGAAAGAGGCATCTTTTCAGAGAGAAATAGCTGGCAAGAAAATACCCTAAACTATCAAGATTTTTAGTCCTAAATTTAACGGTGGGAATAATGCTGGATCACCATCATCTACTACAAATGCTATTCTGATTTCCATTGTCATTCAGTGTTTGTGAATCAGTTGGAGGTACTGCAACTTTGAAAAAGATAACGAATCAGTAGACTTAGACAGTAATATTAAAATAGGAAATTCTGATGCTGATAATTTTACATGTAAACATGAAAACTCTTCAATGATTTAGCACTAAAATACTTTATTAACTATCTCATTGTAAAATCTTTGTGTGAAACCAGATTGGAATGTAGATATTCTAATCTATATTCCAATCTGGTTATTCTATCTAGAATGTATTAAAAACATTATATATGAAATTATAATTATACGTCAGGTTATTTTATGAACATTCAGAAATGTCTGCTTCTGATCCTACAAAGAGATATGAAGCAGACCCTCTTTTAATACAGATTGAAGATTTCAGTTTTCTATTGATGATAAATGCATTATAATGGTGTGATGCCTTAGGGCTTAGGCAAAGTGAATGTAGATAATAAGACCATACAGAACGCTTCCATGGAAATTTCTACAGCAGTTTTATTAATGAATAATGTTTAATTGATAATCACACAAATTGATATGAAAAGCCAATAAAATCAGCAAAATAATTATCAGTAGAATACTAGAATTAGATATAGATCCAATTTTTAAAAGTAAACGAGTAAGAAAAATTGAAAGCAGTTTGAATACAGTTGAATCTCTGTAGTCCAACAATTCGCCAATCCGATACTTCTAGTAGTCCGACACTCTGAGAACCACAGCGTCGTCCACGTGAAATTTTCATGTCATAACTTGTCGATGTGCAAGAGAAAGAGAGAGAGACTAGGGTTGCCAATTGTCCTTTATTTCAAAGGACAGTACTTTACTTGTATTCAAAGTCCTTGTCCTTTTCTAAACAGGCAAATGTCCTTTATTTTACTTATCTGTAATAAATTAAATATAATTTATATTACTTATAAAATACAGATTATGTGTAGGTGTAAGTATGAATGTATGTATGTATGTAACTTTTTTATTTAAAATCTAAAAAAGATATTTAAGAATATGATATAGAATTTTGTTCAGTATCAGTATGGCATGTCCCTACGTCGCCCTTTTTTTATTTGGCCTTTATTTATTTTATGAAAATAAATATCAAAAGATGGCCCTAAGTGTCAAAGTAAGGGGCAACAGATAACTTATCTGCATTACTATTACTGGATTTCTACAGAATTACTTAGCAAATATAATTATTATTGATTATGATACAGGATACTGTTCAGTATCAGTTTGTGTTAATTAGTATCTTTATATGATACCTTTTCATTAGATGTTTTATTTTAAAGGAAATTTTATGTTGAATAATTCAATTAAGCCTGTTCTATATCCATAATTACAATCGTGACATATATCTCAAATGAAATTTGTTTATATTTTATCACACAAAAAAATTATATAACTATTCATCATGACGTAAAGTACTATATGTTTATCCAATATTATGTAATAATAATAAGTAATATTTAAAATCAGACAAAAAGCAGTAATACAAATTTTTTATTTGTTGCAATTTTAAATGAAATTAAGCCATGTTGCATTATTTCAAATGTATTTTGAGTCTCTCCCTCTTCTAAATTTTTCGTCGCACTATGTGTGATTATTATAACATTGTTCTTCAAACTGATCGGAGAAACAATTTGGTTTGGCTAGAACTGTTTTATCACAAACATATTTCCACGTATTACATTAGTCTTTATTTCTCTAACAATTTATAAATATTTAATATTTTATTTTATAACTAAAGCATTGTTTAGTAATAAGGATGTAAGTATTAATCATTTTAAGATTGATGTCATAATTTACAGAACTCTTCCACCCCTACATCATTTACCATCTCAAATCTATATTCTACCCATAAATGTGACATAATGTATGGATTCTCCCTAGCTAATAAATAAATAATGCTTAAAGTAACGCATATAGAAAATTTTCATTTTATTGCCAAATCTTCTTATACCACATCATTGTCATGGCATAACTATGTGTTTCAACCAAATATTATAATAATATAAACGAGTTATCATGTGTGGAATCACAGTGGTGTTGGCCGATGATTTTCGTCAAACGTTACCTGTAATTTCAAATGGTTAATGAATTAAAAGCATGCATAAAACTATATTTTTGGCGAGAAGTTGAAAAATTATCACTTACTCTCAACATAAGAATGCTAAAAAATAAGAATAAGAATTCTGCTAAATTTTCTGATTTCCTCTTAAGCATTGATAATGTAACTATATGGATTCTGTGGATTAGTTATATAAATGGATATAATATGGATTAGTTAATTATAAATATTTCTGCTAAGAAAATATTGTACATTCTTTAGATGAACTAATTTCAAATGTGTATCCTGAAATTAATAATATAAATGAGAAAACTATTGAATGGTTTTGCGAACGAGCAATCCTAGCTTCAGAAGTAATAGAACTGAATTTATAAATGAACAGATCATGGACTGTTTTTATGATGAAGGAATGACATACAATTCAATAGATACAGTTACAAATATTGATGAAGCTATACATTTCCCTGTAGAATGTTTAAATTCACAGAATCCACCCGGATTACCCTCTCATAAACTAAAGTTAAAAGTCGGAATTTCAGTAATAGTGCTTAGAAATTTAGATGCTCTACGTTTATGCAATGGAACAAGACTTTATAATGTAACTATATGGATTCTGTGGATTAGTTATATAAATGGATATAATATGGATTAGTTAATTATAAATATTTCTGCTAAGAAAATATTGTACATTCTTTAGATGAACTAATTTCAAATGTGTATCCTGAAATTAATAATATAAATGAGAAACCTATTGAATGGTTTTGCGAACGAGCAATCCTAGCTTCAGAAGTAATAGAACTGAATTTATAAATGAACAGATCATGGACTGTTTTTATGATGAAGGAATGACATACAATTCAATAGATACAGTTACAAATATTGATGAAGCTATACATTTCCCTGTAGAATGTTTAAATTCACAGAATCCACCCGGATTACCCTCTCATAAACTAAAGTTAAAAGTTTCAGTAACTAAAGTTTCAGTAATAGTGCTTAGAAATTTAGATGCTCTACGTTTATGCAATGGAACAAGACTTTGCATGAAATCATTAAGACGAAATTTGATAGAATCTGTAATCATCACAGGTTGTGCAATTGAAGAAACAGTTTTCATTCCAATATACCTTTGAATCCAACAGATTTTCCTGTCCAATTTAAAAGGCTGCAATTTCCTATAAAGGTTTGTTTTGCCATGACTTTTTTTTTGCATACTTTACGCCCTCTTTCCAATCAGGGAGATTACTAAGGGAGTGGGGCCAGTTCCAACCACGGGCTGCACTCACACCCGTGGAAGGGGCCAGATAGTGAAGGACGAGGATCACCGGGCCGGGCCCAGTACCCCGAAAAACTCAGGGACCAGACCCGGGAAGCGAACCCGGATCCTCCTGTGTGGTGCTATTAAAAAGCACAGAAATAGTCCTTAAAAGTTGCAGGTGTTAATTTAAATACTGACTGTTTTTCTCATGGCCAATTGTATTTCGCCTTTTCAAGAATCGGAGAACAAAAAATTTATATATCTACACAAAAGTTCAACAAATAATGAATATAGTTTATAAAGAAGCATTATAAGAGCAATCATAAAATTATTTTTTTATAATATCCATATTGTTATTAATTCTACAATTATCAAATTTTGTACAGTTTGACAGCTCCCTTACACACACACACCATTGATCTTTCCAGAAACATCTCTCTCAAAGGAAAAAACTCCCCCTTAAGTTTGCATATTACTCTTTCCTTTAAATCACCTAACAAATATATAATCTTAAAAAAAAGAAATATTATTTTTCTATTTTATACATAAAAACTAATTTTTCATATGGAACCATTGTCATGATAGCATTGTTTATTTATGATTATATATATATATATATTGTATGTTGATGACATCATTTATGAAATAAATTTTAAATTGTCTCATTATCAATCGATCTACTTTTCAATTATGATTTTTAATATGTGATTTAAAATAAAAACTCTGCAACGCCGGGTATTACAACTAGTATATATATATAAAAATCTTTCTAATCTGCAAATAGAATATTATAGATTTAAATAAATGTTTCATGCTTTAAAGTTAGTGAATAATTTATGATTTAAAAATTTCTGCTTAATTTTGTTGTCATTTCACCATGCATTTCATACTCACAAATGATATTGCCATTTGCCAGTATAAAGTTCAATTTAGTTATCATGGTTAAACATTGAATGATCTCATCTAGAACTTTATTTTGACACATTTCTTTTATTTACATATTTAAATTAAATTGTTTATTGAATAGAATTCTTTTGTTAGTACAATGCTAAATTTGTTTATTTTAGTCAAATACTTTGTATTTTTAATAATAAAAGCAAAAAACATTAATATTAAAGTACACTTTGTTTTTTTTTATTTGTAACTAAATGTATATATTATCTTTAAAATAAAAAATTATAGATTTTGGATAAGGGTGTCCTTTATTAGAATTTTACGGAGTTGGCAACCCTAAGAGAGAGTGATGTAATAATTTGTTCGTTATTCGTTCGTTGAGCAGGAGTTATAGTCGGGCAAGTTTTTAAGTCCAGTACACTGTTTACATTAAATAGTGTTTTTGCTATATCAATGTTTGTTGTTTATCTTCATATAATGCCACAAATCGGAAAAAGTGAAAAAATCGGGATAAAATTGAGGGATTTGTGGAAGATTCGAACAGCAAGTTGCAGTGACAGGAAAGTCTTAATAAGCTGGGCGTATTTGTTTGTGTAATGCCATTTTTTTCATTGAACATCCAATAATTCGACAAATCTCTGAAGTCCGACAAGCCCCGGTCCTATAAGTGTCGGATTAGAGAGATTCTACTTGCATTTCTTTAGCATATAGACTTGAACAGTTGAAAAGCTTCAGAACACACTGATTTTTTTTAAACTAACTAAACTAACTGTTTGTTAAAAATCACTGTATGCTACTGAAATTTTTAAATATCTTCCAGATAATAGTATATTAATATTAGTATGTCAGAATTTGGAATAAAAGTTAAAAAATATCAAGAAAATAGTGATATTAATGAATATAATCTGAATGAACTAAATATTGCAAGAAAAATATTTTCTGAAGAGATAAAATTTCTTACAGAAGCACTTAGATTCATTAATAGTAATAAATTACGTGACGCCGTCGCCATGTCATATCTATAGGTGGTATTGAGAACATTGCTTACATTATTTATAATTATAGCCACGAATGAGAGAAATTTTAATAAATTAAAGTTTCTAAAAACTTACTTAAAATAGCCCATGTGACAAGAAATTTTAAATTCTTTAGCAATTTTATCAATAGAAAATGACTTTGTAAAGAAGATAAATTTGCAGGCTTGAAGTCCAGAAAAAATTTTAATTAGAATAATATATGTTTTTCAATATTTTTCGTTTTTCCATATTCTTTTCACGTAACTTATTATTATTAATGAATTTAAGTGCTTCTATAAGAAATTTTATTTTTTTATTTATTAAAAGAAGATTCAATAATAACCGGGCAAAGGACTGAAGGTTTCACTTAAAGATAATATAAAAACGTATTTAATGGATACTATTTTCAAAAATGTACTAAATTGTTGAAAATATAGTTTGTTGCAAGTTGTTCGCATTTTATGCAGATCTCTTTTGTTTTTTTCACTCTTTGTTTTTTCATTTACCATGGTTACTTTATTTTCATGTTATATATCATGAAATATGTCAATTTAGTTACATTCATTAAACAGTCACATTGAATTTGATTTAAAAGCTATAACATATAAATATGTTTCAAATAAACATTAAATTATAACACTACAATTTCATAATTAAAAACATTAAAAGATAATTAATTATATGCTAGCAATGTAAATGATTATTCTTCTTGTTATATTCATGAAGTGATTTGAAATTTTGACGATATGGTGCAATTGTTTTCTTTTACCTGACTATTATAATAAATTTTTTATTCTTATGTTTTTATTTTTTTCTCACTGTCATAAACAAATAATTACTTAAGGGAGCATTCATAAATTACGTAACACAAAATTTTGAGCATTTTTTGACTTCCCTCCTCTGTCATTTGTTGTCACATAAAGCTTGATCCTTGACTGTAATGTCATAAATTTGAATACCCTCTCCTTCTACTTAACTTTTTTCAGATTTTATCCAAAAATAAAAAAACTATATTAAAAAAAATGGTAGAAAATACGAATTACATTATTGGCACTGGTATTTTATCTACACACATTCATTCTATAGGGGGAAGATAAAGTAGATTTGTGATAATATATTACGTGGGGAGAGACGACAGAATGCATATAGCGATGTAACGCTAAAAATGGTAAAAATATTTTACATCTCTATGATAGAAGTAATTTTAAACGTTTATTTTAAACATATCTAGTTCTAAGAGTATTAATGTTTTGGAAACTAGATACTGTATACATTATATCTTATATTTTATAATAAACGTATCTCCAAATATGTACATTGCAGCTTTTATTTTTCTAACAATTAAGCAGTGACGTTCCTAAATCTTTGGTACCCGGGGCGGCATTTTTTTGGCCCCCTCTCCCCCTCCAAAGCGTGACACATTTTAATTTACATATTTTATTAAATAATTTTTAAGAAGTGAAAATTATACAAATATCTGGTGAATAGTAATGATATTCCATGCTCTTGACCACCCATTCAGCTTCGTACCCGAAGGGGATCGTACTTTCGCCCTTCTCTGGATACGCCACTGCAGTTAAAGCAGAAATATCTTATGTTTTTTATTAATAAAATACATTATGTTTTTATTATAGAAATGTAAACATTTTAATTATTTTTACAGTGTATCATCACAATTTGCATTTACTCTCTCCCCCTACGTCATTTATCTCCACAAATCTATTTTACTTCTATCTAACATGATAGAAGAGTAATAATTTATAAGTGAATTCTAAAGAGCGCCAGGAATCTTAGGGCCGGTTTTTGGATAATATTTATTTTATAGGATACAAAATGGCCATTACTTTAATATTCATAATTTTTCTGACACATGAATTTTATTTCTAATGTCAAACATATCAAAGCAAACGCTTTTGAAAGAAAATATTGCCATATTTCTCTTACCTATTCTACAATAAAGTAATCATTGATTTATTTATCATAATAGAACATTGTGAAATTCACATGATTCCGTATTTTGTGAACTATGCTTTGTATCTGTCTCATCTTTCAGTCGAATTTAGCATTGCACAAAACTCTATGGTCATTTAGAGATAAATATTTTATTATAAAATTAAAAAACTCTATTGGTTTAACGATATTATACTATGAAATAATAATATAATAAAATTATAAACTAGAAAACAAATTTAAGTTACAGCTGTTATACCTTGTTTCAGATCTACACCAGTTCGTTGATATGGCTAACTTATGCTTCTAATTTACACTGCTGGATATCAAAAAATGAAAATATCGGTATATGGATTTTTATGGACACTGTCTATATTAAATTAACAACTGATCCTACGAAGATGCCTTGTTCGTTGATATGGCTAACTTATGCTTCTAATTTACACTGCTGGCTATCAAAAAATGAAAATACCGGTATATGGATTTTTATGGACACTGTCTATATTAAATTAACAACTGATCCTACGAAGACTTAAATATTTTCAAGGGGTCCAACCCCTTGAAAATATTTATCATGGGGTCCGGGCCCGGCCCGTCGATCCCCGTCCTCCACAATCCGGCTGACCCCTCCGCAGGG